>JAGXCT010032713.1:0-22333 GCA_022495035.1 Philopotamus ludificatus
CGCTCGTTAAGTGAGCAATTTTTTCACTTTTTTTTTGCTCGTTATGCGAATTACTTAAGTTATTATATATAATTACGCAAGCTCGTTATGCGAATTACTAAGTTAAGAGAGGTTCCACTGTATTGTGATTCGCTCCGTTCGGCGAATACGGAGACCATAAAAAATTGGCACTTATGTAGCTCACGAAATTAAAAAATCCGCATACAAATCGAATCACTCATTTTTTTATACGATTTTTTTACTTAAATACTAAAAAGAACGAATTCTCTATTTTTACACGAATTATTTGTTCCAACACGATTCTCAGGAACAAAATATTTATACGTGGATTTTTAATTTCGAGCGTTGTTACATCCTGGTGTTCATTGACGCAAAAGGACATAATTTTATGTCACAATAGCCAATAGATGAAATGTAAACATAATGGTGAAATTTCTCTAGCAACTGCTGCTTTAATTGGCTAAGGCTTGCAATTGGCTTAGAGTATTTAACAGCATTTTCACACTTATGATCCTGACATATAATTCCGAAAGAATCTGCTAATTTTAATGGCGAATTATGAAGAAATGTATAAACAACTTGTGAAATAAAAAACCCAAGTGGATAACAGATTTCCAATAATATGAAATGCAACAACACAGAACGTCAGTATCGACAAACAAAATTAGATAACATTAGACGTGTCGTTAGTATTATTTTTTCCTAATTAAAATTATATTAATACGTTGTATAATTTATTTATTGCGCTATCACTTTTTTACACGGGTTTGGTGGAACATATCTACCGTGCAATAAAATAGTTGACTGATTACAATACAAAATATACATATTTTTCATTTCATGTGGGTAAATCTAATATTTAATAAATGTCAAATAATATTAAAGAAATGCTTTTAACACTCAAGAAACGATCTGATATAATTAATCATTTAATATATGTTCATTTGTTCCTAAAAATCTACAGCTAGAAAGTGGTTTCAAATATTCTACATTATCTTTAGTTCGGGTATTTTTTTTAAAACTACCTGTCACGCCCGTCGATTTTAAGATATCTCTTACCTGTATACTCTTGTTTCGTTTGTTGTTATTCCTCGGTCCGACAAAATAACATAATGACGCAAATAGTCTTCTTCAATAGGATGAGACATATTTTTTTGGTTCGACAAAAAATGGCATTAACGATTTTACATCCTGCACGTAAAGATAAAAATACAATAACAACATCTTCGTATATTGGTTTCGTCATTAACTGATTGTGAAAAGAATTTCTAATTTCGGTATACTTTCCAATAACTCGTATATTAATTATTTGCGATCAATCTAGATATAAAACGGCAAATTGAGATCATATAACATTAGATGCGTGATCTCAAATGATCAGATAAAGATTTCGGATTTGAGAGGGTATTAAAATATATATCAGTTTTATTGGCTAGATAATCTATGTACATTGTTCACGATCGTGTTAACGTCAAGATTTCGATCTTAACATGATCGACACTTAAACATTGCTGTTATCCGTTCAAATTAACGTTCAGAATAATCGATTTTGGTTAATTGTCAAAAACATTTATTACGAGTTCGTTTAAAAATGAAAACATCATTAAACGAGAATTAACTAATCACGATAATTGTTTATGTGATATATTTTTATTCGATCGGCGTTTGAAAGTGAAGAATTGTTTGCAATAAAGTGGTGTTTGCAACATATTGTCGGGCATATTAATTAGCTGCTTTATTTATTAATGTGATGAATATAGAAATCTACGGTCACAGAGACTAATTACGTCAATAAATTAACCGTTTTTATTCGAGAAGATGAATAATATATGCGAATTATGTGCGTAATTTGAAAAAAATACTATCTTTCAAAGATTGACCGTGTTTTAAAGAAGGTTACGAAACCTGTTTCTCAAGTACAAATTGTTTTTGTGATTTTTTTTCGCAATGATAGAGATGAGCTGTGAGACATCGTTTATTTTTTTTTTACTTTCATTCATATAGCTAAAAGATGAAATTATTTATTAAAAAAAAATCTATAACCTAGATATGATGTAACATTTTAAATTATGTCAAATCTGTCGAAAATCGTGCGATTATTGAGTGAGAATTTTCTCTTTCGCGGATTTCGTGATGCACATACATAGTGCATGTTTATGTATTTTTGACACGATGTAAACACACGACATTTTTATCACACACAATTATTTCTGTACTGCCAATAAATATCATAGATTTGCTAAATTATAAATGTTTATTATTTAAGATGTCTAGTGTGTAATATGACGAGTTTATTGATATACTCTTTGATAAATCGACGTGATAACATGTGCTTTATTTGTTGTATACTTGGATTTACTCAGCGATCGGTAACCGTCCATTAAATCTATTGGGTTGTTCGGAAAGTCATTTCGTTTTTGCTCAAAAGAGGACTTTATTGTATTTTTTTTCAGCCAACTTCACACTTAAGCCGCATAATCATTTTATATTTTGACAGCTGATATAGCAAGGCTTGCTTGTGAAAAAATCGATTGATTCCGCAGTAGTTTTTTTTGGTTAGTATCCTTTTAAATATGGGAAGTAGAAAGCGTACAGCATATTTTACTTTTTTTTACTTTATCGAAGGTATAAAATGCTATTCAAAACCAGAAATCAAATTATTAGTATGGAGAGATATATTGGTAATGGAACTGGTGCAAAACTGGTTGCAAGAATTTTTGATCCGGAATTTTGATGTGAGAATGAACTACGTTCTGGAGAGGCCAGACGGTTTTATCAAAGTCTGAAAATGAAATGCGATGAATTGAAGTTCAAACCGGCGGAATAATAGCTCATAAGGCTCGCTGAGGGTTCGTATATGGGAATTCGACCATTCCTTGGTCCATTTTGGGAAGTACCCCACAGAGGCAATCTGAAGCTCGACGTATGGGTTCTTCGTATTTGTTAGGGAAGAAATTTATGCCGTCAACGTTGGCGTCTGATTTACCAGATATCAAAGGCCGATCCATTTTACCAAATCCATCTTCACTGGGGACGAAATGGGTTATCTACAGCATAATTGATGCAGGGATCGTGGGTAAGATGGGCTCAAGGCGCAGGGCCAGTGTTTATCGATGAGTTTGAATTACTATATCTGTTTGGTAGGATTTTCAAGAGGATGGTATATGAACTTCTACCCGGACAACCTGACGATCAATTCTAAGAGTATACTATCATCAGCTGGACAAAGTTGAATGAATTCACTTAGACAGGGAAAGTCAAAAGATTGATCTACTCGAGAAAGGGTGTAGTGTTCCTGGATAGTACGAGACCTCAATACTAGAGTTTATTAAATCCCATGAAACTTTTAACTTGGATGGGATATACCAAACCGGCGTATTCTCCAGATCTGCTTTTCCTTCAAGATTATTATTTGTTCCGGTCTCTACATTTTTTTTAGAGGGTAAAACCTTTACTTCAAATGACGAGGACAAAAGTCACCTGGATCAGTTTTTTGTCAGCAAAGAACAAAAAATTTATACACTATAAGACAATCGTCTTTCAATTTTATAAAAAGAAACGAAATTACTCTACAAACAACCTAATAATTTGTGATTATAAAACATCTGCAATTAACATAGATTTTGATCCTCTATGGACGAAGCCTGCGTGCGTCATAAGGCCGTTGTTTATTGAATTTTTTTAGCACACGGTTAAAAGATTTTCTCTCTGTCGATCGTTAACCATATACGTGATAGAATTTGTGTATTATTATTTTTTTGAATCTACGTCAATACATTAAAAATGATTGAATAATCTTGGTTAATTATCGAATTATCGTCATATATATAAGATCATGCAACTAGTTTTGAAATCCATTCTAATAATGCTTGTTTATTTTTATTATGTCTGGGATTAATGATAATTATTCAATAGTCTAAATCAGTGCGTCTAATTTATTTTATACCTCAACGTACATTCTACTTTCGTGCATATTCAAATCGTGGATTATGCGAAAATTAAATAAGATGCGCAGATTAATGCTCACTCTTAATATTTTAATTTTTTTAAAGTTATTTGACTATTTTTTCATGTTATAAATGATCCTGATATCTCAGGTTTTAAGGCAATAAATAAGAAGCAGCATTTTACAGAACTCTGTATTACTGCAATAACAAATTCATCTTTCATAAGCATTTGTGTACCAAAATCGAGATTTTTATTTATTTATTTAACGATAGAAGGCATTACAGGTTATTCCAAACTGCCGATTTAAATGTTACTATTGAATCAAAGGTTCTTCTACTGTTTGATAATGCTATATGTCCTCTCTTTCAACTTGTCAGACATTTTCATTCCAGCTAAGTAGTTTTCTATTACCTATAGTTTTCTATTGACATTAACCGACGTCTGGGATGTGATGCTACCGAAGAATCTTGAAGATTCCATTAAAGGAACACGTCAAGAATACAACTGTAGTTCAATAAATCCCGGGAAGTTCCGTAAAAACCCGTAAAACTTAGTACTTTGGACACATCATTCGCGGATCAAAATATTGCCTTTTGTAGAACATCCTGGATGAATAATTCAATAGTGGAAGGGTAAACGGTGGTTACAAAGAAAGAAGCTGTCGTGGCTCCTCAACACTCGCAACGACCGGATTGCTCCGAAATTCTCCCAGCTCGCTAAAAATCGACACATGAATGGAGAAAAAACAAGAACAAGTAGATCGCCTACATCCAAAAAAGGATAAGGTACCTGAACATGAAGAAGATTCTCAAATCGATGAACCCAGAAAAATTGCTACAGATTTCATTAAAAAAATTGATAACGTTGATCGAAACTGTTCACCAAATTGTGGCAAATGATCCATATTTTAAAAGGACGTTTTGGATCCAATCTCCTGCTACTTTTGAAAATTTGCTTAACCTAGCCGTGTCGATGGCGTATATTTGGGAACCCAAGTTTTTGATTTTATTAGTTTTAATATAATTATATTATTAATTTATAATCATTGACCTTTATTGTCAGTAATTGCAAAAAACAACAACAATATTCGCCTCTGCTGCCACAGTGGAGATATTTTTTCTCACTCGCATCCGGTACGATATGTCAAGTGCGAGACAAATATATACTAGTGACAAGTGAAAGTACCGTGAGAATTTGACGACCGATCTACCGGTGGCGTGTCCTCAGTCTGCGGTGAAACATTTCCGCGTTTGCGTATCATTTACGTGTCATATTGATTAGTAGAAAAATTCAAAATATCGACCAAATTGTGAAGCGTATCATGAATAACTATTGTTATTCTTAGAATAATCATTTTTTTTAAGAAAAAGTCAATATACTGATGAAGAAATCATCAGTATCTTGACTTGAAATGCTTAGGGTCTGTTTTCCAATATAAATAGACCCCCTTCGGAGACGCGGTTGTTTTAGAGCCGCCGTCCGGATCGGTTAATTAAAGCGGCAAATGATGCTAGACGACTTCATCATAATAAAATAATAATTTTAGAAGAGGCCGGACTTTCATCTCATTAAATTTAATATAAAAATAATTTAAATATTTTTTTAAAATTTGAATCGCGGGTTTTTTCACTATTTACTTTGTGTTAAAATGACCTCGTTTAACGCTGTTTTATTTAGCATTCTATTGTCTAATAACGCATCCTAAGTTACATTATAATAACAGATTGTTGTTACCTACAACTCATGACTCCGGTTGATTTAATTTAAATTTAAATAATGCATTGTAGTTTAAGGAATACTGGTCTATGATATATCAGGTCGCCAGGAACAGAAAATGTTGACGCCAAAACAAAAAAAAGCATTGAAATTCGGGATTAACGTTAGGTGTAACGTAGAAAAGAATGTCAGGTATTTCAAGTAATCGCTTGAATAGGATCTAAAACAGGTAGTGATGAGGCGACCCAAGTTAAATTTAATCTATGGACGATGAACGTTTAATGAGATAATTATTCACCCGAAGACGTTTAGCAAACTATGTAGCTTGGTGATCAGCAAGGAATCAATATATATTTATTTATTTAATTTATTTGAAATATATTTCTTAGAAATAGAGCCACGTCCTTTTTCGTGTATACATTTTTTTTCGAGCGCTCGGTTTAGCAAATGCACTGGTTGCGCACCGCTGCACCATTCGTCGTCTGTACAATTTCTGGAGTGTTTCGAGCGCGTTCCGGGAATCCCAATGTTTGTCCACGGCGGGTGGTACCTGATGTGGATACATGGCGGAACCTCCCATCGACGTCTTCGGGCGCCAAAGCAGTAGTTGACTGTTGTCCAAGGCGTGAACACGTACTGTTCACGTTTATATATGGCAAACGTCAAATACACGTGATCGTGCCCGCCAAGATAAAACTACTATATATCCGATACTTTGGCGGACGAGTGTCATTCGGCAACGGGTCGCGAATATCGAAAAACCCGCGAAAAGTGCGCTCGCGCCAAAAATAATAATAATTCGATCCCCTCGAAATAAATACTCAAATCATTACACAAAAATTAAACATGTCGCTTCTTCGATTGTGATTTAATAATTTTAATTTATTTATTTTATACACTCTATTTATATTATTTAAATAATTTCATTTTAATAACAAAGTGCAATAATGGGGCAGGGAGAAGGAATCAGGAGCGAACTGGAAAAGGTGACTCCTAGCAAGGAGGCCATCGTTGAAGCGGATTATGAAAAACCAGAAGGTAAATTTATTTTCATTAATTTTTATTATAAAACGCGACAACGAACACCTGTCCAACTTTAATCGTTACGGTTAATAAATACGGTGAAAGTAAAACAATACCGAGTATTAAACGTTCAAATTCATAGAAAGTTGAAAAATCATCATCAATTTTTAATAACACCGTAAAGTATTCCATATATATATATTTAATCGACTAATAATAATTTGTTCATAACAAATACAACATTCATGACGTTGCAATAAAATTATAATTACATGTATTTTTTTTTGCGAAAAAATATGCTGAATGAATTCGGTAGATGTGCTACGTTATCATTATCATTCCCAACATCGTTATCAATTAAATAAATAATATAATGCATCTGAACCATGCGTGTACGTATATGTACACATTCATTCATTACAGAATTTTACAGATCATCGTTTAAAATTTTCAATTATTTTTTTAACTATATTATTTATTTACTTGATGCACTCTTGCTTAATTATATTCGTTGATAGATAAATATTCCGTCGGTATGTGTAATTATTTTGTATAATTACGAATAACCCTGAACACACCATAAACATTCTTATGATGTTTTAATTTTATGGAATACCATCGTGTATAGAACGTTATGTATAAAATATTCCCGCCAAATGCTTCAAATAGATTAGATAATATGTTCTTGGGTTCTTCTCCGATAACGAATACTTGTAGAATATAAACTCGTTGACTTACATGTAATATTTATATACGAATATTTTTTTGAATCAATTCTAATCTTAACAAACAAACAAACAGTATGACTCCTATACCTATTATTTGATCATTTATTTAGGCACATAAACATTTAACAGAGTTAAGTCTATCTTGTAATTTTTCTTGAAATAAATTGTCCCGTTTCTATTTCATTCATAGGTATCCAATCATTTTTGTCCCATTTTTGCCTCTTTAACATATTTTTTTCTCAACTTATTTACTTCAAATATGTTTTTGACAGCTGAAACAATGCTGCTCATTTTAATAGGGGTTTCTGTGGAGTCGATAATTGTAAAAAAAAAACAAAACCCAGTAAAATTCTTACATAAAATAAATACACAAATAATGAGAGGAATGAACCTGATGCTCTGATAGCAATTGTTCAATATTTGGATAGTCTTAAATATTATGATTTAATGATTTGTAACCGATTTCTTTTTTTCGTACCAAGATTAGCAACTGTGCCAAGACTCCTTTCCATGGGTATCAAGATAGAAAAGCTATCAAATTTTTTTTTGCGATAGCCTATAATGTAGGATAAGCAACAGGAATATCTTTCTGAAGCCATAACTGCTAATAGCCCTCTGTAAACTGTGCCTAACTTCTTAGTTTGGACTTAATCCATGTCTAATGGGCTACAAACACGTGGACCCCCATATTTTCTCGTTGACATAGAACCCCTGCAAATCTAAATCGACCCCTGGAGGTCGATATAAACCTCTTTAGGAATCATTGTCCTAGAACTAGGTTAAAATTGTTTTTATTACATTGCCAGTAGTCCGAACGCCGAGTTCTGGCCGCACGTGTCAATCGCACGGTTTCACTCGCACTTGGCACATCGTACTATATGCGAGCGAGAAAAAACATTGCTCTCGTG
This sequence comes from Philopotamus ludificatus, assembly GCA_022495035.1. NCBI lineage: Eukaryota > Metazoa > Arthropoda > Insecta > Trichoptera > Philopotamidae > Philopotamus > Philopotamus ludificatus. The sequence goes on from JAGXCT010032713.1 coordinate 8,324, forward strand.
ACAACAGAAGCGAGCGGGTTTTTTTCGCATTTGGGGACAATATTTATGGACAGTAAATATAAAGAATGTGATAATTTATGTTACTATTCTTTTGACTTTTTTAGACAAATGCAAAAGTTTGTGAAATATAGGAATTATATTAAAAGAATTATTCGAGAAAAATCAAAAACTTGGGGTCCCAAGTAGACACTATCGGCATGTTAAAACATCTCAAATCCAAGCCTTCATCTCCCATATCTCTTCACTGATTTTTTCTACGATTGGTGTTGTTTTAAGAGTTAAATTTTGCATAAACTTTTACAATGCGCATATGAAAATAATAGATTTAGCTACGACAGACCCTTTTCTATCTATTTTATCCTAAAGAATGGACCTCAATATCGAAACTTAGTTATCATAGGCAATAATGCAACATTTGTCATGAGTATCTACGAGGTTTGAAAAAAAATACGTAGAAATATTTTTTTTTTCATATTCAAAGTAGTCCTCATCAGATACATCATGCACTTATGGTCGCTTTTTAATCTTTGACACACTTCTGGTTAGTTATCTTAGATACGGCGTTAAGCTCATTCAGCGAGTGTGTCTTTATATCTTCAATGTTGGAAAAATGTAGTACTTTCATATTTTTTTCATCGCAAGTTAACACTCAAGCACCCGCTGTTTTCAGGCGAAACTTACACCTAAACCCGCATCTTTTTATCGATCTTGCGATTTTGCTCGGCTCTGTAAAAAATGCTTAATAGCACCCTGTGGAATGAATTTGGTCAAAAAGAAATTATTATACATTATAGTATATATATTTAGATTATTAGAATATTTAGATAAAGAAATAAAATTTCGATCTAGCCAACGAAAATAATGATTTATTGTATTTTTTAGACAATGAAAACAAATAGATATTTTGTAGAGATGTAGAGTAATTTTAGCGTTATATAATAGGATGCTGACAGGATTGTACCACATAAAATATTCCAAAGTTTGGCACATTGGATGAATAAACCAAAAATCTAAATTCGTTCAGTCGATGCTTATATATAGAAATTACTGGAAGAGTTTTGATCCGATAATCCATTATTTCAAAAGTTATTTCAGTTTTACCATAAATAAATACATATAAGCTTTTGAGGGCATGCAGGCAATGGATGAAACTAATGTCAGTCGTAAGGCTTCAAAGAAATGTACATTAGATAACGTAACAGTAGCAACCCGTTAGTGCGGAAGCGGGTGTTTACCGTTTACGAAAATTTCCGCACTAACGCGGGACCGGGTCCTTGAGTGTTAAAAATGGCCAATCGTCAGCCAACGATAAAATATGCATCCAATGTGAGTAGTGATGTCAAGGTACGTCATAAATAAATGTATCAACACGACGACATTATAAATTGTGACAATTTGACTTCGTCAATCTGAATATAAATCAAAATTCCACATATTTTCCGATCAAATTTTGCATAATAATTATCCAGTTTCCATAGATCTTTGGTTAACAGGCACTATTGTCGATACGTCGATATGCAACTCAGGCATTGTCCTTGAATTCTTTATCAATGCGGCCTCGTTCAAACAGAACAATTGCATATTACAACATCGCCAGCACTTCTGCAAAGAGCCAATGCTCACAGTCGGCTGGCTGCACGCCATACTCGCGGCGTCCATTTTCCATTCGTAATTAAATCCGGAAAAAATATTTCGTACCCGATCGGATGCAGATCGCAAGAACGAGTGACGCAGCCGACAATGAATGCACAATGGGAAATGCGAGTGCATTCCTGAGATTGCATCGCTCAGGGAAATTGTAACCGGAGACTGACGACGAGTGCCGCATGTGTAATTATGTCGTTAAGCCGATCGCATCGTTGACAGATATAATCTGTGAATGTAATTATGTATTATGTGTATTAGATTATGATGATATGGCCATTTATTGCAATTATATAAAATGTTCATAGTACCGAGCCAAAAGAAGAATACACAACAATAGATTGTTTTTTGCGTTCGAATGCTTTTTTTTAAATCAATTTTTGATTAATGTATTCATCAATTTCAAGGTCGCATTCGATTTGTCTATGTGCCTTGAACATAACTGCAGTGTACTGCTTTTCAAATATTTTTCCGCATATAATTAAAGATGGATCAATAAATTCGTGTGTTTACGAGTGACTCACGTCCACTTGTGATATTGTTTCAAGTCTTTATATCAAAAGTTATTATTGAGAACGTATGTGATAAGTTAATCATATATAATATGTTTATCGATGAATAAACCTTTATAAATCCGATTTAAGCCGATGACTAATTATTTTTTTATGGTAATATGCATAATCGATCAAATAATGATGCTAAATAGTCTTATCAGGTTTATAATGATGAACGCTGAATATAATCTTAATAAAGTTAATTATACTTGTTTATTTATTTTAGCTTTTCTCGTTTCTTGATGATGATATAATTCTGAATCTATTTTTTGCGATTTTTATATTGAGTTTTGCGTCAATATTGTCAATGGAGGGGTTTTCGCTGATATACTCTTGCGGAGATTTAACGATTGTCTTAAAAAGACATTAACGAGCGGATAAGCCATAAACTCGATCGATTAAAAAATCGTCATTACGTGATCGCAATTCAAACGACAGCTTGACAACACAATGATTGAATCGTTTTTATCAATCAATTCAATGAATAATACGTCTGAACGCTACTGAAAATAATTAAATTTTATATTTATTAATCATTCTTTTCCATAAAAGAATATATTTTAATTCACGAATAAATGACATAACCTTCAATGACAATATACACGTAAATATAGACGAAAAACAATCCAAATCACTATTTAATGATTTATTAAGTATTGTATTAATATTAATAAATATTTTGCTACGTATATATGTGAAATAAAAATGGATGTGAGTAAGATGTTGAATCATTATTTTTAATGATTTATTCATTCGGCGACACAATGCGCAGATTAAAATGCATGTGTTTGATTCTGGAGCACGTTCTCTTAAATATAAATGAACTGTTTTTCATGATTCTTTCACGGTATAAGCGAATGTTAGTTTATTTATTTTGCAATAATGTACGCAATACAATATTCAAAATGTAAAATTCCCGTTTCATGAATTAATTTGTTTATCCAGCGTGAACATAAAATTTTCACATAAATATTTAACATACGTCAATGGGTATTATTATCCGTATGTTGTCATCAGCATCACAACACTGCGAAATATATTAAAATCAATTGAACATAATATTTAAGAAATTATACAAGATAAACATTTTCAAAGTATATAAATATATTTTCGGCAGACAAACTTTTCCACTTAATAATTTTTAATGAGGAAAAATTACGTAATATAAGGTTTTAACAAGATTTACTCTGCGTTACGAAATAGTGATAGATAAATATTATCGATGGTATTTGGTTCAAGTGTTTAATTGCATTGATGTTACCAAATAATTGTGTACGACAACTCGTAATGCGTTTATATTGTTTTATTGATTAATTTTTAATTAAATATGTTTTCGTAATTCCGTCGCATTCATTGAGTAATCGTATTACAAATTTATGTCCGCGTCAACACAATTTTGCAATTTGACATGTGACACATAATTGGTAATCTAAGATTTAAATATTATATAAATTAATAATTTTGCGAAAATTATTTTGCAACCGTACACACAGTCGAGTTTCGTTTTGTAGTGCATAATAGAAAAGAGTTACCTTTTTGCCATAATGTTACATAATTTTCGGCTCAAATTGCATTTCAGAATCTAGATGAATAATAAAATTATTTTTCCATCTGAAATATTGGGTCGATGCAAAGGTTTTGACTTTTTTTAATTTTTATTAAATCAATTAAATCCCGCCTTTCTATCAATTTGCATTGATCTGAATAAATAAAGAAAGTTCTGGAAAATAGGGTGTGTACTTAATAACATCCCAATACATTTAATTTAACTTATGTTATGTCATCATCGCCACATGTGGTCGCTCTTTGTCGTGATGAAACACTATCCCCTTTCTGTTTTATCAATTCTTTTCTACATTTTTTAAGGGCGATTTTAATTTTGTTAATTGTTGATAATAGCATTTCGCTGCCATTGTTTGATTACGTTAAAAATGCACAATACCCTTGCAATCACAATTAATGGGGCTTATCCAGGTATACCCCAATGTCTTTTCTGTGTTACGTTACAACACTCGATGCAAAAAAGAGTAAAGGAACTCTCTCTAATAAATTGGCAGCTGACAACTGTTGAGGAATCCAATCGTTCTGCATGAAATCAGCCCAATAAATGTCTCAATACAGATCAGTGTTAATTATGACTTTTAACTTGTCATCATCAGACTTCAAAGGTCGTCCAGTTCGTAGTTTATCAGTCAATGGGAAACCTCTAGATCGGAATTTTCTAAACCATCTTGATGTTTTTTTAAAACATATAAGGACTTTCTACTATACGCTGGCTCGACGAAAACTGACTGGAATCTAGAGAAGAAGCTCCTTTATATAAAAGGACAATTATAAAACAGATGTTGTTCATCAGCTCTGCGACAAAAGCATTTTTGCTAGGATCATACAGAAACGTCTTAATTTTCGCATCAACACAATATAATCTTCTTAATTATCTAAAATGCTCTTCCATCCATCTGGTAGCCTTGCAAGGTTCCTCGTCCAAAATCCTCTGTTCTGACCTCGTCCAAATAATTTTAAAGACTGCAGGATAAATGATAAACAACTGGGGTAACGTCTGGTGAATATCGTGGGTGGGACATATTTCCCATGCATAGTGCTCTATCCTTTGTAATGTCATCCTCACTCTATGTGGCCGAGCATTATCCTGATGGTAGAACACCTTCATTTGAAATCAAAGCAGCTCAAGTGCCTCGCAGTAGGTCTCCTTTGTTATCGTTTTCGTTCGAGTGTAAAAGTTCCAAGGACCCAACCTTTCATATCCCACCAAACATATAACAACATTTCAGCGAAGACCTTCTTTAACTGAGGTTCTGGTGTTTCTTTTTTTCTACCTAATGTCTATGGCGCTTGGCTTTTTTATAAAGAATATATTTGTCGCCACCAATCACTTTTACGTCTTCTTCGGGCGCCTTGTCCGTTTTTGGACGTAGGCGTTCTAGATGTTCTTGTTGTTTCTCCATATAATTGTCTGTTTTGGGGCTTCCAATTCGGTCTAGTTGCGAATATCGTTGAACCACGGCAGCTTCTTTTCTCCCAATCACCGTTTACTTATCTTCTACTTATCTCTCAGTAATAGTCTACAGAGGCGATCCTTTGGTCCACATCCGGTGACTATTCTCTCCAAAAAGTTTCATTCCTATGGCGTGAGAGCAAATAAGAACATAAATTCACACTCTGCGCCCGATTGGAAGTTTGTGAGGAACACATTTACAGAATATGGTGACGCAAATCACACGTAGGTGTCGATACATGTTTATAAACCCAAGAAGGTCTTTGAAGCTTTCGTATTAAAATAAGTTAAATAAAAATGTTTTAACACATTAGAGTTCGTACGCACAAATTTGTGTTCGACGAACTACATACATATTTTTTTTTTATTCAAGTACTACTCTCTTACATAAACCCAAGGGTTGGTACCAATGATTTAGTAACGCGTCTTTGTTCTCATAACTATTACGGAGACAACATTGAAAATTTTATCGATTTACACAAACTGGTTTCAAAGTTATATCAATTAAAAAAAATCATAATATTTGTTGGAATGATACTGAAATTTTACCGGTAGCAGGTGTAAGTTTTAGAAAATTATTAGCGGACAGTAAAGTGTTAATATATTTTTTTCAATAAATAAATTTAACACGATGCTGAAATTTAATCTGTTAATAGTAAAATAATTGTCCTCGCCATGATAATTGGTACATAAATAATATCTTCTTGAGATGAAAGTGATTTTGCAGTACATAGTTCGCGATTCGTATCCAACATTATCAGCTTGCAACAATAATTTCGATGAAAAAAAATTGTAACACGAATACTGGACTGCGTATTTTCATGAAAAACTGTTGACAATGCGATAAAATCGACCTTGTATATTTGCACGTATCACATAACCGAGGTTGTTTGTACTTTTTTAAATATATATATATTTTTGCATACACCTAATATAACGGCATTAAATATGGAGCGTTATGTATCAATACTATTTATTACTTATGCAATCTAACCATAGTTGTTAATAAATGTTTTCACTTTAAACAATTTCTAGACCGAGATTATTGCAACATTTGCCAAAAAAAAGTATGTACAAACGTTATCGGTTCAATGATATTGCAATATGTAACAATGACGGAAAAAAACGTTACATTATTATGCGATTATCCTGGAGTGGTATCGATGATATCTCGCTGATCATTGACACCGGACATTTAACAAGAACGTTTTCGCTTGTCGAATAAAAAATTAGCGCTCTTATCTGACAGCTGTGAGATCGGGACGGGTTCTATCGAGGATTGATATACAGTATCTGAAAAAAAAATTTGGCGAATTTTCTATTGTATACCTGCGATATGATCGCGACGCGAACGTGACCTATAAAATAATTTCAACGGCGTCGAAATTCAATGTTAACGTTCGGTCCGCATTGCATCTTGACATTCGATAGATTATCAATGTCAGCCCAGTAATCAGCGTCGAGATTAAAATATTTGAATTAATTAATTGTTTGGCTATTAGACAAATAATTTAATCAGATTGTAGGCGTATGTAAATTTGCATGGAGTCAAACGGCGCCATCGATAATAACAGCCCGGTTGAATGCGAAAAAAATCATGTTTGATTTGTCATGTCATTTTTAAGAGTAGTCCTTTTTTTTAATCCATCTCAAAAATATATGATGCAATGTTACTGGAGTGTTGTGTTATACAAAGTGCGATCAAAATATATGTGTAGAGTTCAATTGTCACGATTTTTTATTGCGTTGTTAGACTTATTCCTGACGTATCGTAACATTGTGTAAAAAAATAAAAATGAAGAACAACATGTTGCAGAAGGATGCAAAAGAGATTAACTAGAATAGAGGTATACATATCGTCCAAAATTTAGCATAAGATCCAATTAAGTACGTGGTGCCTGAACTATCAATGAAAAAGATAAGCTAGTCACGTTTGAAAGGGAAATACTTCTTAAAATCTGATTTAGAAATTCTAATAAAACTAGATACAGTGATTATGGGATTCAGTATATCTCTGACCCAATGCGGGCTCTAACCATGTGAGACCCCGCTGATGGAGGACACAAAAAAACGTTTGTTTGATGTTCTTCAACATATACACAAATTACCAACCCATAGAAGACAGGACCAGCCACTACCTCTATGCTGACGATTTTGTTATTGCAACACCTAATACGTATCGACCAATGAAATGGTATATGAACAAAGATCACTCATAGTGGAAGAGAGTATCCCCTAGGAATTTACTTAACTCAAAATCAACACTATCGCCCCCAGGTTAGCTTACCAACACTCTGCTTAACACACTGTGGTAACTGTTTGCTAGTCAACCGATTGCTTCATTGTCCGCTTGACCGCCAATAGAAATCTTCAGAGAGATTCCAGATGTTAAACCAGCTCGACGATTCGTCATACGAATACTTCGGGAGGAGTATTCGTATGACGGGTGTCTTTTAGTTTCGCGCATGGAACTGACGCGCTACTTACGGGGAGGACCAAAGTAAGGGTAGGCATCAAACCTCCCCAGGCTAACACACAACTTCTAATGGAAATATGCGCCAGAAATAACTAATATTCCTAAAAAATAGTAGTAGGAAGAACATTATTTAACACTAATAAAGTGTACGTGGTCTTAACGAAACCTGTCGTTTAAAAAGAGTTACCTAAAACCAACAGAGGTGTTAAAAGTACACGTCTTGGCAGAAATTGCTCTCCCTGATATAAGAAGAAGGGCGATAGCTGACGTTTAGTTACATCGGATAAAAGATACCGTATATTCAGACATGAACCTTCCAGAAGTCGTAAACATGCGCCTTCCAAAAGACGCTAGCTATACCAAAACACCCAGCATGTTCAAAGACCCAGCTGCTGCAGAACGAGTCAGGACCTTCCAACACGCATAGGTGGATACATGGCCTATGTGAAGTAGAAGATGCTCAATAGACACTGAGTCACAAAGACAAAGGAAACGCTAAGGAAGTGGAACTACTCGGATGGTATATATCCAGGACGATCTGCTTATTGCAAATAACGCGATCATAAAGCTGGTTAAAAACTCATTATATATAATATAAACCATCGAAAGCCGAATACGACAAGAACATGATAACGGTGTGTACCGGCAGGCAGATTTTCTATACTATAGTCAACATAATCCTGCATCTATTAGGTCCAGTTGACACAAAATACTTGCTGACTAAAAACCCAAGAAAACTTAATAAAATAGTACACCTCTGGAAAAATATCTACATGTATGTGTTCAGGTATCCTTTGGGCATAAACAAACCTGGTCTTTAACGGATTTTTCACCACAGAGTCAGTATGCCCTGGGAAGGAAAACCCTAATCTGTTGACCAATAATTGATCTAGTCTCGATACTTTCGCTCCCCTTTCTTCTTTCTAGTGATCTTCTAAAAAGTTTTCTAGAAAGTTTTCTCTCTGAGAAGGTCTTTCCCACGATGAAAGGATTGCTATTGCGCGACATGGTTAATAATCACTTGTTACTCGTTATAAGCAGATAACTTCTAGAGAAGAGGAAAACTAATACCGAGGCAAACCCCATCCTACTTGCCTAAACACAATCGGGAGGGTAAAATCCGATAACAACAGGTTAGAAGATACACGTCCAATGCCAGCAATGGCCAAGAGAGGGAAACTCTTTATAAAAAAACCGCATACCAAGACGGCTTGGGTCCCCGCGGCATAGACACGAAAGGGGAGCTCTCACGTCACGTATGAGACTCAGGTTCCTTTGGCCTCAACGAGAGTTTGGTAAAGTCGATACCCTCAATGAGTGAGAGCCTTGTGGCTGGCAAATAATGATGATGATGATGATGATATAATATAAAGCATCGAAAGCCAAATACGAGAAGAACAAGATCAAAACTAAAGCATAATTTAATAAGTCGTTGCTGATATTACTGCTAAGTAGTAAACCAGCATTGTTTAGAGTACTTTTACCGTAAAATATTTTTTTTTCAATACAGCCTTCATTATTTTATTGCGTATAATGATTCAGATCCGCTTCAGCCGCCACAATATTTAATCTATCAACATAAAATTTATATGCAAGAAGGGTAATTGCCGCCAATTCGCCTCTTCCGCCCTTGGCCATGGCACCGCGTCTCGCGGAATAATTTTAAAAGGAGTCTCATGATCGACCGTCAGAGACCGTTTCCTGAAAACCGTTTCCAAAAATCGACTCTTCGTCAAAACGAACGTCGACGACTCGAAGTGATCAAGGTCAAATAGTGATGTCGCCGTCGGCACTGTTGACGACAAAAAGTTGTCACAAATCAAGATCTGAAAATCGTTAACTGTAGATTGATCTCTCGTGTCATAATCGTAAACAATTCATTGATAATCAGCGCGTTTACAATACATCATTTTTAAAATCAATTCAAGTACAATACCGCGATAAAGAACAAAATAAATCATGCGGCCATTCATAACTCACAATAAAAAAAATAAATGCTCACAACAAATAATATAATATAATTGCCACATTATCTCAGTTAATTAATTAACTATTCTGCTTTTATGTATTTATTTGCGGAAAATTTAAATTACTTGACATGAAACTGATTTTTCAAGGGTCAATGTTATCAGTCGTTATTTAATTGCCGCTTAATTGTTAGTACAATGACGGCTTTATTTGCATAGTATTTAACAAGAGTGCATTCACTCAATATGCATTCCGATCGGTGCAACTTGTTATTGTACAAATATTCATTTATTATTTAATGATGCGTATCGTCCCTGAGATATTTTTGAAAAAAAAGTGATTGCGAAAGCTTCCATTGCTAATCTAGGTCGGTTTTAATAATATCGTAAGAGAAAATATGACTTTTTGTAATATTTTTTAAGATTACAAGTTGTTTGTATTATTGCTGCTTTTGCGTGATAATAAAATACGGAATGAAATTAACGTTTTTCTCTAATAATCTTAATTTATTTATTAAAATTATTTTTTTCCCATATTAAATATATCATGCACATGTGCCAGTGCCTTTTTCCAATCTTCGAAGCACTCTTGGAACGCACTTTTCTGTATGGCGGTTAGCTACTTCAGCGATTCTGTCTTTATCTCCTTAATGTTGGCAAAACGTCGATGTTTCGTGTTTTTTTTTTCATCTTTGAAATTGAGAAGAATTGCATAAAAAACTATTTTTAAGCTTGTTTTATTGATTTATCAATTAAATAATCTCTATCGGTTCTTATAAAATTCTCCCACGTTTCTATTAATGCATTAATATAATTTGAGTTAAACTCCCTTGACTTTAAAGCAATAAATACATTAAGGGTAGTTTTTATCTGCTCTTTTACATCATGATTTGAATAAATAATATATAAGTTGCTTAATAACATTTGTTTCTGTTCATCAATTCTGGTCTATATTTTCATTTTTGATAATATCGTGTTTTTTTATGTTCTAAGAGGTCGAAACGCACAATACCTTTACAATCCCACCAAACACAAAAGGTTACCTTTAAGGATTTCGGCCTATGAAGGGCTTGTCCAGGTATACCCTAATACCTGTTCAACCCAATATTATAAATATGTACACACATTGTATTCATATATTTTATTTTATTTTTTCAGGTAGGCAGATCATTCTAATTATATTCATCTCTGTCACTGAATAAGGTAGCAATATTATATTAATATTTGATATATCATTACGAAATAGGCTAAATACCTTACTATTTTTTAACGTACAAACTATTTAGAATGTATATATGATTTTTTCATCTAGTTAAAACGCAAAATGCCAAACACAATAGCATCCTTTGATATGTCTGTCAAGGTTTTTAAGGTAAAAAATAAACAAATGTCGCTTATTTGGAGGTCAAGTTATTAATTAAAAGTAAAACATGCTATTTAGTAATCAGACGGATTTTAATGATTTATTTAAATATTAACGCGCTTTATTGTATTTTTTGTATTCAAATACATTGTTATCACACCTAAAATATATGTATTTTAGATACATAGTTTTGTTTGGGAATGTATTTTACATGCAATTGTTTTATTTGTCATTTTTGTTAGAGGCTTCGTTCTTTGAATATTTGCTATATTTAGGTTTACAGAAATATCAGAATTATATTATGACTCACTTATAAAACACAATGTGGATGTTGACGCTGTGCTAATCAGGGGAGGAAATATCCGGCATCTAATCGTCTGTTTAAATTTGATGTTGTTGCGAAACCGATTGTCACAATTGCAAAATCACGTATCTCGCATCACAATCATCCAATTCAGGTCTTTTTACAAAAGGACATCTAATGAATCTTAACTCAGCAGGATGTGTAAATTGTACTTGGCCATTGAATGTGATAACGAATTATCGGGGACACGATAAGGGCATTGCCCTAATTTTGGGATTATACCGTCTTGAATAATCATCGCATATTTTTATTGTTATATTTATTTAAATACCATTATAATTACAATCGTTGATAATTGTCATGAGAATCGTTGATATTAATTATGAGAAAATTAAATTATTACTGACATCTATTAATCAATTTCTATAATATAGATAGAATATTTAATTTAAATTATTCAATATTCAAACCACATTTATTTATATTTATTCACGTATAGATGTCACTTGTGTCGGTAATACGTATAATAATTTATTCAATTTTGCAAAAAATCATAAAATGATTCCTATATGTTAAATACATATAAATAATAATTATATGGTTATAAATAAACTATTGTGTTTAAACAACATAATTAAATGTTACTAATCAAGTCTGTCATATTATAATAATTTTAATTATTTATTTTATGGTGATTTAAAAATAGTTTTTAAATATTAGTAGATTGTCTCATACTTCTGGCACTAGATTAGATGCATACGTATGTATTTATTTAAACACATCCATATGAACGTGTATTTTCGTTCTAAAATAGACAGTAGTGGGTGTCTATTAATAAGTAATACTTTGCAGTACATTCAAACAATTTTATTTTATTTGTATAAGCGACAATGTGTTTGCAATAAAATCCGTCTAATCTCATAGTAGCATAGTTAATTAAACAAATCGTTAAAATAATAGCATATTCATTTTTTAATTTAAAAGGAAATTGGCATGGGAGTTTTTGAAATTAAAAAAATATGTAGACAGATTAAATGTGAATAATATGCAAATTTTAGGATTTCGCCTTAACGAGATACTCGTCTAATTTAAATGGAATTTTAATCGTCGGACGTAAGATTTAGGGTATACTTAATGATATATAAATTACACAGTATACGCATTTTTTTAAAATAGCTTAATTACATCATAAGTTACAATTAGATGTTAGCATATCATTATTTGCCTAATGCGTAGAACATAGTTCCAATATTTGTTCAATGACACACTTCCAGGTTTTTAAATGACTATGCGATGACGAATTTTTGATAATTTTTGAATCACACCTCGCTGTAAAAGAAAGAGATTATTGTTTTAAAAAAAATGGATTTCACCGCCTATCTGGGCTCGTAAAATGTATGTTTGAATTGTTACGTACTTTGATATATGATATAATTCTTGTCGGGAAAGTTTAATCATATATCGTATATAACGTTTATGGCCAATTAATCAATCGATTTATTAATTAGCAACATTTTTACGTAACCACGAGCCATTGAATGTAATAATTTACTATTTAATTTGTATATAAATTGAAAATCATCTATGATTCAAACTATTATTTGCATAATTGTGATTATTTTTTTATTAATTATATATTGGATTTATGATTATTATGATAAGTTGTTGTGTGTGGTCAAAACTACTGTTGTTCGTACCTTGGGATACGCCCAAACGTATTTTCCTTTATTAACGCTGCTTTGATTTTCGTTTTTATGCCTATTTTTCCCTACATGGACTTGGTTGAAGGTCGTCAGCTTTGACGTTTACTAAAAATCTGTCCATAAAACTTGACGACTGACTTCTCCTCAGGATGTTTCGGAAATGTGATTTTCTGGTCATTCCAAACATTACTGTTACGGCTTGTTTAGAATTTGTTGGGTTGTACGACTCTCTAAAGATTTTGATACTTGATTAATAAAATAAGAGCTTCCTCTATCTCCTCCTCGTCCTATCCCGAAGAGAGTTTATCTATCTTGGCTTTGTGCTCCTTCTTTTCAAGTTGCTGCAGCTCCTCACAAGTCATCGCTTCCATGTCCCCCTTCCCTAACTCTTTCACATCACTATCGCTCACATGCCACAGAGCCTCTTAAAGTCGCTGGCCACAAATTCCTTCAAACAGAGTACATTGTTTTCTAGGATACTTCCTACTGCCATCATATGCCTAACAGCCTTAGCCTAATTCATCACCATTCCTCATCTCATCTAATCTACCGTAACGTCGCTCCATATTCCGATCAGTTTCACTGATGTGACGTTTTGCTGTTCACAGCTCATCCATTTAGCTTCGGTCTTCCTTTCCTCCAGAGACAGGAAGGTTTGAATACTGCTCCAAATACTCATCTTACAATCCACCTCTCCATGATATAAAATTGTCGCTCATCTACGTCAGGGCCCAACATTCATACCTGTATGCTAGAACGGACTAGATTGAGGGTCATGTAGAGTTTGACTGGTTTTTCTTGAGAGGAATCTCGATCGTAGATGCTTTTGAAGTCCGAATTAGTACCTGTTTGCTAGCACGGTTCTCCTAACTTCGAAATTGATATCTTTTAGCTGTGTTTATTAGCTGATTTTTAAAACAAACACCAACACTCAACTCGGTCTAGTTTACATGTAACGACAAGTTAAAGTTTTAAAGAATCTC
>JAGXCT010032714.1:4291-45666 GCA_022495035.1 Philopotamus ludificatus
CCATTAGTGTACACATAAAAATCATATTTTGGTAACTAACATCGTAGGACAAATGTCATGTTATTTACTCATTCTTCAAAATATTTAAATATATCATTAAAAACGGCCATGTGGCTAAAACTAAGAAATATATAGATAGGTAACACTTACGAGTACTGTATAAAAAATGCATACAATGCAAACTGTGGATCCTATTACATGAATATCTATTCCGGTCACTGTAAATAATACATTTGGCATCAATTAATAGAATAGAGTCATGCATTCTAAATATTTTTAAAAAGAAATATTCCAATCAATACCTTGGTTAAATGCCAAAGCGGGTACGTAGACTACTACCGGTAAAAACATTACCTAAAAATATAGTTAATGATTAAATTTTGATTTCTAATAAAAAAATATTACTATTAAACTCACCTCATCTAATAAAAACATAATAGATGCCATTGTTCGTAACGATTTATCAAAACGCAATTCCAAATACTGAAATATAATAAACAAAGTGATTAATTAATACGATAAGAACATAATTTATCAAAACAATCATGCAGTTATTATCAGTGGAATAAAATTACATTCAATAATGAATTGCTGTTTCAAATGTACGTATTATTTCCAATAGTACAATTATTAGTTTTGAACTAACCCAAATTACAACTGTCAATAGTATACTAAAGTTATTACTGAATACATGTCAAGGTTCATCTCATTGAAAATTACTTGCATCTTAACATTGCATATTGATGAAATCTATTTGCATATCATTTATAATAATGTAGATTAGTATTTATTATAACCTCATAAGACGATTGCAGTTTTAGCTTACTGAAGACGGGAAGGTATACAATGGCCACGATCGCTCCAGATCCGAGTATTGCTCCGGTAATCAATAAGTACTGCGTGCCAAAATTATATATCTCGGCCGGTGTTCCTAAGACCGTCACACCTGAAATATAACTGAATCGGCCAATGCCCATGTCCTGAGTAATAATATAATATAATCAAACGGTATAATAATGAAACGTTTGTATACAGATTTGATTTGATACCTGCCGACTAGAGACATGGCAACTGGAAACGTTCTCATGTTCCGGTTTCCCATAAGGTAATCTTGAACATCTGCCTTTCTGGAATGACCTCTACATCCAAAATATATACCGGTGATTGCCGATAACAACAGCATTGATCCAAAGACGGCATAGTCGATGGATGAAAATTTTGCTTGGTTAAGAATCCCACTTGTCGTATCATTTGCACCAATATTCATCACAAATAATATCAAATATAGCAATCTAAAAATAAATAAATTTAAAATTAGATAAGTATTTTTAATTTAAAAACAATCAATCAAAATCAAAATATGTCTTGTGCTATTTTTAATAGTAGGAAGTCTCCTATTATTTTTTTATTACTATGACTGTAGTCATAATTAAAAGTATGGACTAATGACCTTCAACAATTTTAATTAGTATCAGTAATGGTCACTCGCCTTGTAAGAAAAATATTAATATTTATTAATCAATGTCTGGAATATTTGTGTGATGACGTAGATAAAATAAGCGCTCTTATCTTTCTATCGTTTAAATCTAAGGACCATATAACTGTCGTAATATAGTCCTTAGGTTTAAATGTAATGCATGATTGAATCATAGTCAATGTATAGAACTGATATTAGGAAATGGTAAGATGTAACATTAATACAAAAATCATAATTAAAACTATAGATAATTAATTTAACCACATAATATGTCGGGAAAATTGAATAGTATTTATTAAATTATTAAATATTGCATAAAAATTCGATATCAACAGTGGTAGACGATATAGTCCAATGCCAGCAATGGCCGAGGGAAAATTCTTTAAAAAAAAACGCATACCAAGATAACTTGGGTTTCCGCGGTATGGACACAAAAGGGTAGACCTCACGTCATGTGGAAGACTCCGTTTTTTTTGGCCTCGACTACCATTCGAGTGTCTGATAAGGCCCATACGCTAACTGAATGAGTGTCTCGTAGCTGGCAAATGATGTTAACGATGATGATGACATAGTTCGATGACATATTTATTGGATTGATTGTGCAGAGTATCCACATGTTGCTGTGGATACATCACACCAACTAATCAAACCCATAACAAGAATCAAATCAATGAACTATTCTAACAGAACAGCGGGAGCCTGGTTAAAATTTAATAAATTAACAAAAAAATATATAATACTTCTTATATTATAAATTCTCGTGAGTAAAGTTTAAACTAACATATAAGATTTGCATACATAAGGTGACATTGAAGGCAGGTTTTTTTTAAATAGCGATTTTTTGTTGTGAATTTAAAAAAATACATGCACAAAAAAATTCAGCCTCAGCAATAACCAGTTTTATTCGTATAATAATAACATGTATATAAAGTGCAATGCTACAACGTTTTTAAAAATATTATAAATATCATTCTTTTGTTTAAATCAATAGATTTAAAAATTCATACATTATCAGATTCTTTATATTATAATTTTTGTGTTCAAAGTTATAAAAAAAAAATATATGTATATTATCATTAAATGAATTGTTATACATATATTTAATACATATTATAATCAATACCTTTTTTAAGTCATCTATTCATGAGGCAAATCCACAGATAACTTTTTGGTTTTATACTAAATTTGAATTAGGGTATCCAAAGTAATTAATATTACTTAAATAAAAAATGATATTGATCATTAATTAAAAAGCAATCCAGCCTGCATCAATGGCAGACTTGTACTGTGGCACAAATAAATCTTCCATCATTTTCTATTTAACATAATCATTGTTATTAATCCCATTCACATTTGATATTCACAAATAGAGAAATGACACGAAATTTATTATATTATGCATTGAACTATATAATTAAAATAAACTTAATTGCACTAATACGTGGCATAATATTTTCAATCAAGAGTAGTAGGTTAAAAACAATGTAAATTTAAATATACTGAATTAAAATGCAATTTAATATCAAACATGTATGGACTTACTAAGCATGGGCCATGACCGGTTTACGACTTCCGGAATATACTGGAAAAATTATAATATCCGTCAAAATGGATTCTGATGTTCACCATAGAGCACAAATTAATTTATACCAAATTCAATAATTGGTGAAGACCAAAACAAGAATCGTCCATGCAATATAACCAAGGCATCACAACTGCGACGTCAGTGACAGCTGTTTGCGAGCCGGTCGATAAAATCTGGATCTGCTTTATCGACGAGAGGTCATTTTAAATTATCTCATTGCGATTATGCACTTAATTGCTGAATACATATTTAGGTTGGACTATGTTTATGAAAATATATTTTATAAGATACATGTTACCATTGCACATTTTTGTATATTTTCAATTGTAATATGTATCTATTTGTGAATTAAAAATTGGTTTAATTGTGGTGAGTACAATATTTCTTAATATATTCTTAATGAGTGTTCAATGACTTGCGAACGAAGCTTTCATTCCGCTTCGATTGAAACCACTCAACGATAAATTTGGAATGCTTGAGAAAATATTTCCAAATACGGCTGGGCCCCTTTTCAACTGAGCGAGATGAATGTGTTGAATTTCTACGTGTTTAAGCCACTGTGAATTTTAAATCCTGTTAGTATAATAAACATTTTTCATACGATCTGTTATGCCTATACTTTAGATACGCCAAAACTAAGACCTAGCCTGATTATATAAGCATTAACTTGACTTTCTCGATGCGTGTTAAATAGGCACTAATTAGTATTGTGTAACAATAAAAATCGCTTAAGCCTAAAAAACTATTTAAGATTTAATGTTTTTTAAACTTATTTATATCAATTTTTTTTAACTGCCACGTAGCTAGATTTTTCGAACTGATAAATTCGTGGAAAAAAACAGGTAACAGGAAAATTATAATGTTTGGTCAAATATTAATAATGTAAATAAAAAATAATGAGCCCCAAAGCCAGTATTCTATATAGCGAAAGCAACTGCACACGAAATGTGACGATTGATTTCATAACCGGACCTGCCTGAAGTTGTTCGAGATGATTCTGCATAAATATACAGGTAGTCCTCGACTTACGACGGTTCTACTTACGACCAAAAAAAAATAGGTGCACTTTAAATTGCCAACTGTCGACCTGATTCATTGTGAATAAATCGTGACCATGGCGGCTGTGGAAACAGAATTAGTCTTCGATAAAAAAAGGTGCAATAGATTTAGAAATAAAACTTTAAATAATTAAACAATAGAGAGTGGTAAAAAAGAATTGAAGGACATAGCTCGCGATCTACGCTATCACTTGACTGGCAGTCTCTACAAGTTTGGAAAAAATAAAGAAAAACTAAAGAAGCTGTTAAAGGAGCAATATCCATAAAATCTACAATAATAACAAAAAAAAACTATTGGTGATTTGGATGGAAGATTTGATAAAAAAACGAATCCCCCTTAGCCTTGTGACCATAAAGACAAAGGCGCTGAGCCTTTGCGGCTCCCTAAAATTAAAAGGTATTCGCTGCAAGCAAACATTTACTGCCAATGTGGTTGGTTTGCGAGATTCAAAACGGGCGAATTATCAAAATGTGAAAATAAGTGGAGAGAGGCAGATGGGAGGCCGATTACAAGGCTGCTGAAGATTTTATCGAAATCTATTTGACATTGGTGGAAGAATGCGTCAAAGGAACATTTTGCTGTGTTGTGAAACAACCGTAGCTCTATTGGAAAATGCCTCAGCGTACCTGCATTAATAAGGAAGAAAAAAAAAGTATGCCAATTTCAAAGAGGCATTTGGGATCGTTTTACACTTTTATTGGGTGGCAATATTGCGGATATGAAAATTAAGTATTAATGATTTATCACTTTCTAAAAGCCGAGAGCCCTCAAAGGAATCAATATCGATATGTTACTATAGTACCGCTCAAACAAAAGAGGTGGACGACACATTTATTTTTTGAAGACTGCGGTTTATGAATTTCTTTATTCTAGAAGTAAAAAATTCTAATTAGAAATTTCATTCCGATATGCTTTAATACTAGAAAATGCACCAGGACATCCACCACATATCGGAATTTACGTCATAACGTTAAAATCGCGTGTTGCCCCTAATACCACCAGTATTTGCAACCCATAGGACTAGGAGCTATTGCCACATTTAGAATTTCAATATTTAAAGAAACTACATTTACTAAGCAATGAAGTAGCGCTTGACGAGGAAAAAACGTTTGGAAGTTTTGGAAGAGGTGCACAATATTCATCAAGAAATTCAAAACATTGAAAGAAGGTGGCAAGAGGTCACATCATCGATGCATGTATGGAATATGGAAAAAAGAAACACCGACGTTTAAAAACATAACTCAGTCCTGTTTGAAAAAGAAAATGAAATTTAACACACTACAAATCTCATTGTAGGGCTTTGCAAAACTTGATATTAATATTGATCGGTAGAGACATAGACCAACTTATAGAAAATGGTTGAAGATCTTACAAATGAAGAATTCATTTATCCCGAAAATCAAATGGGTTAAAGAAAGGAGACTAAAAAGAAATGGTCTTGGAATCTCCAAAAAAATTTGTATTGAAAGAAATGGAAGCAGCGTTCCTTCAAATTGACCAAATAATGCAAAAAATTGCAAAAATGGATTCGGATACCGAAAGATTTGCATTATGAAGCGCAGCCAGGAAGATCTTTGCTGCTACAAAAGAAATATACGGGAAGAAAAGGCAACAAACAACTCAACTAAAATTGGATATGTTTTTTAAAAAGACTACTACTGCTTCTTCTTCCACTACTGTTGATGAGCCAATGGATTGTACATATGTACTTATATAAGTATAGATGACGAAAGAATTTGTATGAAATTCGACTTACGACGAATTCGAATTACGACCAAGTCCGGAACATTAATATCAATTAGTAAGTCGAGGACAAACTGTATATTTAACCATATTGAGTGTAGAAATTATCGATGAGCAACATAGTTTCGGCACGGGACTCAACAGTGGACCCTCTTGATTTTTCAACCTTTGTGTCACTGGGTACGGTGGTTCAAGTCGATGTTATCTATAGCGTTTGATAATGTCGATCATGCTAGACTCATTTTCAAACTAGAATGTTTTGGGTTATCGGATAATCTCATACGATTCTTCATAAACATTACAGAGGGCGAAACAATATGTGAAATACGACTCCCCAAACATCGTATGCTTACTACTGGCCCTCCGGTATTCCCGCAGGGTCAAATTGGACCTTTATTATTTATTTTGATAAATAGTATTCATCGGGTCGCTAATGGAATTTTCCACTACGTGAACGATTTAAATGGCTCGTTCTATTACTTCGGTAGAGGTATCTTTTAGTTTACAGCCTGGACAATTCTTACTTTTGTCCGGCAATGATAAATATTCCATTAAGTATTGGAAATGTCAAACAATGTCATTTTCTAGTCAAAGGCCCATCATCTTTAATTACAGACTTGGGAACGTAATGGCTTTCTTTCTAAAAGCAATCACGATGTAATTGCGTCTGGAGTGTTTGTTTGATTCTAAGTTAAAATTTAGTTTACATGTATCGGAGGTGTATAAGAGCTCATCAAGAATAGTGGGCTTTGTCTTGAGAAATTCTCATCACATACGTAGCACCCTAGTCATACGAGTACTATACGATGCATTGGTTCGGAGCTTGCTCGAATCAGGTTCCATTATATGGGGGCCAAATGACGCCTCGAATTCCCTCAGATTAGAGAAGATACAGAAAAAAATTCTTAGGTATCTCTACATGAGGTAGTTTGGATTCTATCCAAGTTTATACCCCAATGCATGGGTACAGGGCTGCCTGGTGTATGTAACCCTCGATATTTACCCCCGTGGTCGATTTACTACGGGGGCCACCTCACCACCATCGAGCTCGTTCGCGTGTACATTTTCTTCCGCCAAATTCGAGGACAGGTACTCTCAGAAACTCTCCGGTAACCAGAGCTATTTCTCTGCTCAGCCACTTGGCCGATATGTAGATATATTTGATGTCAAATATCGCCGTTTTGTAGATATTTTATATGAGATTTTATAATTCTTTTCTTTTCTTTATTGTTATATCTTATTTTTTTCACGTTACTATTAAGTTTTTATGCGTGATTGGTGACCTGAGTTACTCTATAATGCCAATCACGCATTATCTTTATGAAAAATAAATAAAATAACTAAATAAATAACATGTCTAAAGATGAGGAAGAAATAAGAAAAAATACTCTAAATATTAAGGACAAATGTATAATCTAATTAGAACATGAAAATATTAGCATTTTGTTGAAAACATCGATTTAAAGGAAACGTTATAGGAGGGCTGATTATTTGTATTATATAAATAGTAGTGGCAAGTTTAATAACTTTTTTAATGGGATATCAGATTAAACCCTATAGATGTTTTTTATTATTTTTTTTCAATAAATTTCTCTCTCTTTTAATAAATTTGTAAAAAAGATATAATGAGAGTAACTCATCGATACAAAAAGTGGAAAGGATTAAAGTTTTGGGAGTTGTTAAAAAAAATTGTTTTGTGAAAAAAAATTGTGGGGAGGAAAAATTCACTGCGAAGTCCACGATTCAGTACATTAAAATTTGAAATTATTATTACTGACCTCTATAGTAATATAGTAAAACTTGTAAAAAAATATTATTTTTCTTAAAATTTTATAGATGTCAGAAATAGTTACAATAAAAAATAATTTAAAAAAAATACTGTTTTATAATGGATAAATATTTTATATGAACATTACATTTATAATGCTTTTTATGTATATATTTTTATAGATGTCATTTTTAGATTTAAATCAATTAATCAAAATCACATTTAGGGGCTGGACGAAAAATATTTTTATTGTAATTCTATTATAACATTAATTACAATGCATGTTTAAAAAATCATATTGGAATTAATAATAGAAAATATATGTTAAAATGTAAGTTTATCAATAATATATAAACAGCCAGTGAAATTTTTGAGGTTATATATATTTTCAAGTTAAATATAGTTATCACTGTTATAATTAGGACTTCAAAATATAACATGATAGATAAATATTTTTTTAATTTTCCAAGAAAAGTCTGAGCTCTATTATAGGTGAAGTCTTGCAAAGGTTTGAGTATTTACTAAAATTTATTTTAATATTTTTTAATAATAGATGTCAGGTACAAATTATTTTGTTTAATTTTAAGTACATATTGATTAATTAGAGAAAATAAGATAAATAATATTCAATATTTACATTTACAAAAATTGGGATGCATTTTTTATTATTCAGACTTATTCGGTCTGTATTTTTATGTGTTCTAATGGCAAATTGTTCATTGACTTCGTCACGTGAAGCACAAATATTTGACAAAAAACCCAAGTAAACTTTGATAAATACTTAACATACTAGTGCACCCCTTAAACAATATGTACATGTATGTGTACACATATACTTATATGCATAAATAAATCTCTAACGGATTTCTCACCACAGAGACAGTATACCCCGGGAAGGAAAACCCTAATCTGTTGACCAAAAATTCGTCTAGTCTCGATACTTTCATTCCTCTTCCTTCTTTCTAAGGGACCCTCTCTGAGGAGGTCTTTCCCATGAGGAAAGGATTGCTATTGCGCGACAGGGCTAATAATCACTTGCGACCGGCTACTTGGTACTCGTTTTGGGCAGATGTGCATATGTATGCTGTGTATATCTATATAGGTTTGTGTGTATGGTCGCTCGCTACTTGACACTCGTGACTCGTTATAAGCAGATAACGCCTTAGAGAAGAGAACAAACGAATACCGAGACAAACCCCCTCCTACTTACCTGGACACAGTCGAGAGGGTAAAATCCAATTCCAACAGGGTAGAAGATGTACGTCCAATGCCAGCAATGGCATACCGAGACGGCTCGGGTCCCCGCGGTATGGACACGAAAGCGGAGCCCTTGCGTCACGTGTGACACTCAGGTAGTTTTCTTTGGCCTCGACTGCTATTCGAGAGATTGGTAAGGCCCATGCCCCCAGCGAGTGAGAGCCTTGTGGCTGGCAAATGATGAAGATGAATGATATATTATATTATACATATGAGTAAATTAAAGTTGAATGATATATTCATTTCATCAATAGTTTTATGAATATTATATTAATTTACTCACATTTTTTTTTAAAATGTATATATATATATTATCGTTTTAAAAATATTTTAAATATAAATAATTTCATGAAAAGAACCAAGGTGAGGATTAAATTGTCATCAATTGAATAATGCTTCCATCCGCATCATATTGTTCGGTCCTTCAATCTTACATACGTTTATAATAATAGCTAAAGTACGAATCAAATTTTATGCTTATGAACCTTGAATTATATACCATCAGTCGGTGATAGTCCATCACTTTGATAACATATGTCTCCGTCTAATGAAAAACAACGATCCGATAAAAATGTGAGTTTCCTAAACTTTTATTATCCGAGATAATTTTTGAATTAATCACAATAATTTTATTTAATAAAAGTGCGATGATAAAAAGAAACGTGGAGAATGGAAATCAAAAGGAGAATTTATACTCTCGTGCCTTGGATACGCCATAGGACTAGGAAACGTTTGGAGATTTCCATACCTGTGCTACAGAAATGGAGGAGGTTTTTACATTCATAATATAAGCGGGATCCCAATAACACTTAATATTTACTAATAAAATTACCGATTCTTATATTTTCGGCTCTTTATTAAATATTTTCGCGGTGGCTAAAAAGCATATTTTTATCATTGCGTATATTCGACAAATTAACTCATCCACCACGGCGGCTCGAAAACAGCCGCGTCGTCCGGTATCTTAGAGATCTCAAGCTTTTCATCTCGCCGCAGACTGAGCTCTCGCAGCGCGTGTCATTCGCACTCGGCACATCATACCGGTTGCGAGCGAGAAACTACATCTAGCCCGTGACAACATAAGCGAACATTGTTGTTTTTATTTAAGGACAATGATTATATAAAATATTTATTCTTTTAACGATTTTTAGACAAATACAAAAAGTTTGTGAAAAGTAGGATTTATATTAAATGAGTTATTTGAAAAAAAAACGTCACGGATTATTTTTGCGTGATTTCTTTCGATGACGCAATCCCTATCTACCGTGATATTGGGGTCCCGCTTGTAGTTTATTATGTATACATTAAATAATTATTAATATTTGATTTTGGTTTAGGAGCATTTCTCATTCCCTATCTTCTAATGCTGTTTTTATGTGGACTTCCATTATATTTTATGGAAACAAGTATAGGACAATTTTCCAGTACAGGATGTATAACTATGTTTCGAATATCTCCATTGTTTAAAGGTACTGTTTTTATATATTAATCACTTGAACTAGAAATAACAAACAGATAATAATAATTTCAGGAGCTGGATATGCCATTATAATTGTTAATTTTATATGTACGTCATATTATAGTTTAATATTAACATATCCATTGCTGTTTATCATAAATTCGTTCGGCAAAACGTTGCCGTGGGAAAATTGTGATAATCCATGGAACAGTGAAAATTGCATCAAGGTAACACACAAATGTTAATATATTATTTAATTATAAATTATTATTTCTTTAATAGTTAACAGGGAATGATAACATAAACTCCAGTAGTATTAATCAAACTACATTATCTACTCCATCTGATGAGTTTTTCCAGTGAGTAATCATTTTAATTGCGTTATTTACGATACGGTGTTTTATGGTTTTATTGTATTTATTTACAGTGATCATATATTGAAAATATCGAGTGGAATAAATGAACTCGGCACAATTGTGTGGCCAATATTTTGGGCTAATGCGTTTACATGGGTTGTCGTATTTTGTTGCATCTTCAAAGGAGTCAAGTCTATTGGTAAAGTCGTCTATTTCACGGCTACTTTTCCATTTTTCATTCTATTTATATTATTCTTTAGAGGAATCACACTTCCTGGAGCAATTGAAGGAATCACATTTTATATATATCCACAATGGGAGCAGCTTAAGAATCTAAATGTTAGTTGTATTGTTCTAACGTGCTAAATTTACGTGTTTTACATGCAAATGTACGAGGTTTGATAAAACAAATAAGCGGAATACTCGTTTTAATTCAATATTAATCAATGTTCATTTTGTTCTCTTTGAAATGGTACACGTCATATACATCATTCAGCTTGTGCTAAACGTACATACGTAAACATCCCATTCGACAATAATTGGATAAAGAGAGTGCATATTTGTGCACGTGTAACAGGATTCCAGTTCACATTTTCAAATAGTATGTTCACCCCCAGATGTTCCAATGATGAATGGTATTACAGTAAATTCCAAAGCGCCAACAAATACTTTAATTAATATTCTCATTGGAATTAGGTTGTGATTATAATTTAGTATTTTAATTAAATGTGTTTTATTTAAATCTCAGTCGGTAACTTATTTTATTAGGCGAGCATTTTATAAAATGCACGGTATATTTCCATGGAATAATTATGGAGATATGTGATGAATTATCGATTATGCATCTTGCAGAAGTAATATTAAATAAATGTTACATTTCCACTGATCTTATTTTAAATGTTACATTTCCACTGAATTTATCACTCTTGTTATTATTACTCTAATGTACTGAATACGAAATACTTTTAAGCTAACCTCTTATTGGTGAAAATTGCAATGATAAGATGACAATATTGGAAATATCTGTCTTTCTTACAAAGCGCAAAGAAATTATTATTACTTCCTTTTATTCCATACTTCTGTTTTAATTGCGAACAATTTTGCTGTAGTATATTATTATAACTTAGGTACTTTTAAAAGTTGAATAAATAATAATAAAAACTGTGAATTGAATATGATAATGATCATGAAATAATATCAGTAGCCATCATTTCGATTATTCGAGATATACGATTTCATTTTCTTTGTCTTTGGCTTTTCTTGAAAGCAAAATTAGTCTGATAAATAAATTCTGCTGTTTAGTTAAGCTGTGTTTTAGTATAGATTTTTTCAGTCAAGAAATTAATCTTATTAAAATAATAACTAAGTGGCCCCCTGACCCATAACGAGTTCCTGCCTCCTGAAGGGCGGAACGCCATCTTTGCGTATCTCATCTCATCTCTTTATCCCTTCTAATCGGCGATCACTAATGAATATACAGTGGACCCCCCAATTACACTATCCCGAATTACACGCTGAGTTGAAATTTGAACGGTCAAATTCACGCGGTCGCATTCACGCCGTTGCATTGCGACGAATACATACAAGGCCGACTATTCATTTGTCACGGGTTCGGCTGCACACACACAGCCGGGCGGCCGTTTGTGCGGTGCATACAGTCAAACGTTGACTGGCGTCTGTGTATTCGACACGTGCCAGGCTTTACCCCCAATAACACTATCCCAACTTACACGGTCCCGATTTTAGTGTTAGTGGGGGGTTAGCTGTATCGGCGATCACGCTAGCCGATACTACGCGTTTGATCGGCTGTAACGAACGTCGTTTGGTGAATGGTAGGTGGTACTTAAAGGCAATTCAGACTTTGAACGGACGGTGATGCGTGAAGACTGGAGAACAAACGTCGGGTGCTGCGGGAAGTGTTTTGAAATTGCGCTGAGATCAGGTAAGAGATATGGAACTGGTGGGTGATTCGCGTGCTGTAATGAATTGCGCTGGGCAAACGCGTGGATGGCAGGTGAATACCATGCTGGGAAGACCCAACGGCTAATAACCTTGAAATTTCATACAAAAGACCTTGTTCAAACCATGTTTTATAAAAAAATCAATTCGGCCTGTTTCCAAAAAGTTTAGTGACTTTTACTACACTACACTACACAGTGGCCTTATAACCCTGGGGCGGGTCTTTGCCACCTGGAGGATACCTCCGTCTCAGTCATGATGTCATGACTGTAGATAGACGTTCTCCAGGCTATCTAGGCTCTTCGAATACGGGTCAGGTCGCCAGCCAAAGCCCGGGAATCGAGCTGTCACGCGCGGATTGTAACAATAATAATCAGACGAGGTTATGGCCAATTCGTATTTGATTCACGGTCTGATCGGGTGCTACGGGCACCTCCTGTAGCACACACGTCACCGAATTAGCCTGGATAGCGGCCTGGCTCCTCATAGCTCCGTAGAATCTACGAAACTACGATTGTGCCCAACCGCCATCGCCACCACGTCTAATACCGGCACGCGACAACACTTGACTCCTTAGTGACCCCTGCTTTAATATATATTTTTTTTTACATTAACTATGCATTAAATGTCAAGTAAATGAATTTTCGTCTTAATATCTTGAATAATAAGCTAGCCGTGCCGATATGCTAGTCTATTTGGGACCCCAGGTTTTTGATTTTTTTTATTAACTCTTTTAATATAAATCCTACATGTTCTAAACTTTTTGTATTTGTCTTAAAAAAAAATCTAAAGAATAAATCATAATTGACCTTTGTTTTCCGAAATTGAGAATGTGAGCGAGAAGAAACATCGCGCATGTCCAAGTCCGAGTGAGAATAAATATCGTGCTGTGTAAGGGTAGAAACCGATCCTCAGCCGCGGTGGGCCGTCGCTCTGTGCGCACGTTATCTCCGCGTCGCATTAATTAGTAGAAACAATTAAAATTAGATCGATATTTTGTATTTTTCTACGAATATATATTATGATTACCTATTTTTATTCATAGAATAATCCATTTCTTTTAAAATGTCGAGGTATTCTCGAAGAATTTATCAATTCTTGACTTGAAATTTTTGGGGTCTATTTTTATACATTTAACACGGGTCTATATTTTATTAATACACTTGAGACGTACTTGTCAAATTTCATTCAAAAACATATCAATAATAATGCCAAATTAGTAATAATAGTTTAATAAATAAAAATAATAACTCAAAGTATAAGAGTCGTTGTACCACCGTGCGAGTTATAAAATTAAACGTTCGGGCCTCCAAGGTTTTCTTAAAATTCTTTAAAAAAAATCACGCAAGCTTAATACCAAATACACGAGACAAGTGTACAAACACAACACAAAAATTTTCTTAATTAAAAAATCCGCATATTTTTCTATCAAACCTCGCATGCATAGCTGTATTTAATATTTTACTTGGTGTATAGGTATGGTCGGATGCTGCAATTCAAATATTTTATTCGCTCGGGCCGGGATGGGGTGGAATCGTCAACATGGCGAGCTTCAACAAATTCAACAACAACAATCTATTGTAATTAATCCTGTTATTTTTTTTTAAATAATAAGTTTTTAATATTAACTGTGGGTTTGTTTTAGCGACTCCATGATAGTTCCTATAATAAATTGTGGAACTAGTATATTTGCCGGATTTGTTGTGTTTTCGGTTGTCGGCTTCATGGCGAACCAAACTGGCCTTCCTGTGGCCACAGTTGCCACTGCAGGTCCTTCTCTGGCCTTCGTCACATACCCAGCCGCCATCACAATGCTGCCGTGGCCAAACTTTTGGTCCGTGCTCTTTTTCTTTATGCTATTCCTTCTCGGAATCGATACATGCGTTAGTAACATATGTAACAAGCTAAGTATCGTGTCTATAAACTCTAGTAAACATACTTCATTTTCAGTTTGTACAATTAGATGCGATATTGGCTGGAATTTTAGACGAGTATCCAGTTTTAATGAAACGAAAATCCACCGTTAAATTTTTATCCTGTATTTTATTTTTCTTAACTTCGCTGATCTGTACTACAAATGTAAGGACATACGTATTTAAATATATTTTAAAAATCAATATTTTGATTAAACTATTAAATATCTATATTTTGAATAGGGTGGAATGTATGTTTTACAACTGATGGATTGGTATGCAGCCTCGATACCTGTGATTTTAATATGCATAATAGAAGTTATGATAATATCGTGGATATACAAATGCGAGTATTTCGTACGAGATATAGAGTTTATGAATGGACAAAAAGTAAATTGGGTCTGGCCCTTATGTTGGAAATTTGTAACACCTATAATATTAATCGTATGTATAAAATTGTTTTTTGCACATATTCTCGATGCAATGTTTATATCTCAAGTATAACTTTCAGTCAATATTTTTAACGACAATAATTTGCAACGTTGTTGTCACATACAAGGGAAAGGCATATCCCGATTGGAGTATCGCGGTCGGATGGTGTCTTTGTATGAGCTCGATGGTTTGTATTCCGGTTTACATGGTCTATCATATAATCTATGAACGAAAGGGTTCACTCAAAATGGTAAATTATTAAAAATAAATCATATTTTGTGACAAACATACATATATTACTAATATTTCAGAGAATTATTGATTCTATTAAACCCCAGAAAAATTGGTGTCCCATCGATGAAGATACGGCGATCAAGTGGCGAAGACATATTTTAAAAAATAAAAAAAGAGTAAATTCAGTTGATTTGAATATATTATATATTGATAAATCTGAAATGGAAAATTTGTAAGTCACATTATTTATGTATATATATTTATTGAAGATTATACGCGCATTAATAATATGTAATATCAATCAGTTTGAAATACATTGCAATAAATTTAAATTATTCAGAAATATTTATAGTGTTTTTAATGTACCTATTATTAAAGTAATTCCCATTAATAGCCCTTTAGCTATCTTTCTGGTATATTTTGGATCAGTGGTTCTTAAGCTTGTTGGAGGTACTGAATCCCGCCAGTTTCATATGCGCGTTCACCGAACCCTTATATCAGTGATTCTTAACCTTTTTAAAGTCACGGTGCACTTTTGGTCATGGAAAAAAATGGCGGTGCACCATAATTAAGAGGTCAAAAAAATATGTGGACATAATACTTACTAAATTACATAAAATTTTTTTGACATATTTTCTTTTTAAGTTAAGTTATATAAAAAAAATGTTTAATATTGAATATAAATTTAGTTCGTAAATTTTTCCTTAGAAATAATTTTATATTTATACGCGTTTTATTAAAAATATTTGTATTAATATTTGAAGGTGAATAAAATCTAGAAAGGGGGTCATTTCCCTTCCACCTCTTATCCACCCAAAAAAATGACGTCCCTGCTTAATAAAATGTAATTTATATTATCAATCAAAAATCAATCAATGGGATAGCTGAGCTTGTTGGTTTTTGCTGATATCAGAAATATTCGGTCGAATATTTGATATAGCTACCCTCAATTCTTCGTCCAAATTTGTAAGTCTTTCTCGTTTTATAGTTTTCATAATAGTTATTGTTGAGAAACCAAGCTCACATAAATAAGATGTTGAAAACTGTAACAAAATTTTCAGTGCCTTCATGTGAAGAACTGGATATTCATCTTGGACAGAAATCCAAAAGTCCTTCATGGTCATTTCGGAAAATTTAATTTTTAGAGTGCGGTCAGTCGACAATGAGACTAATTCTTCTTCTTCGGCGTATGAAAATCCATAATACGGTGTATCAATTGTAGCAAATGGATTTCGTATCCAGTCATAATTTTATATATTTAAAGAAGGAAAATAATGTGCAATATTTTCTTCTAATAAAGTTAAATGATCTATTATCGCGGAAATAATTTCCTCGGGAATGTTTTCGTTGAGTGAAGGAAACATATCTATTTTTTTTCTATTATTCGATTTTTCCGAAGACTTATTTTTTTCCTAAATCCTGACAATTTGTCAGTGGATGACAAATAATTTTCGTTTTTTCCTTGAATGCTTGTGTTAACGTTATTTAAGTAATTAAAAATATTTGCTAAATATGCCACTGAGTATACCAATCATTATTCATAGAAGACGTTTAACAAAGTCATCCATGCCTTCATTTCGAAAAAAAGGTTAATAACTCATTCTTAAGTGCTATGAATCCTAGATAAAACTTTACCGCAGATAACCACCTGACTTCAGTGTGAAAAAGCAAAGACTTATATTTAGCTTCCATAGAAATGCAAAGTTTTTCAAATATGCGAGTTTTTGAAGGATCTCAAACGCGAGAGTGAAATAGCCAGCGACAACATGTGCGATCGATTCGACTAAATCGAAATCCCGCAATAACCCCTTTCGTCGACTTTCATTTCGCCAGCACTTTTTCGGTTTTACCCATTTTTTCGCGGTGCACATGCAACAAGCTCGCGGTGCACCGGTGCGGCCCGCGGTGCACCGGTTAAGAACCACTGCCTTATATCATACGTCGTATCATTTTTCATAATATCGTACAATAAGTCGGGTGTGTGTTTTGACCTCCACCGAACCCGGGAGATCGAACACAGATTAAGAGCCACTGTTTTAGAGAAAGCATTGATGGAGCATAAAGAATATTTGTAAAAGAATAACGAGTCAAAAAATATAGATGGCAGTTGATAAAATAACACTGAACTGAATACTGCAATGACTCGACAATAATTGAGAAAGATTATAAATTATCGAATAGGGATCCATGCTCAAAATGTCAAAATCAATCCATTGAAATTTGGATCCGTATCATACATATGTATTCTAAATGTGTGCAGATATATCAAAAATAGAGTTAACATAATTGGATTATTGATATAATGAAGTTCTCATCAGTTCATTATATAAAATATTCCACAGCGCCGTGCCGGCCACTGGTGGCCGGCACCCTTAAATACATCCTACAATTCATTTGCAAGCCTTTCAAACTAATTATTTATATAACTTATAATTACGTACACATTATCCGACAAAAAATTTTTTTTGGCTTCCCAAGAATTTTTAATAAATTCTCTACGGCACGGAACGTGGTAATAATGGCAATAAAAAAAATCCTGCCCCTTTGATGAACTTTTTGAGTAATTTCATTTTTAATCGGGCTAGGTCAAAAAAGAAGCGAGCGACATATTTGCCGACCATCAAATTCAATCGAGTATATCTTTACGATTTTTAATTGCACATTAATATATTGTTATATTTGGAAATATATTTTTAAATTTTATTATTTTATATTTTTATTTTATTATTGTTAAAAGACAATGCGTGGTCGATTAACAACTTTTTTTATATTGTATTTTCATTATTTTTTTTGTGTCTGATATTTATAAAAATCTTATGTTTTAGATCAGGGTTTCCCAAACTTTTTCAGCGACGGAACACTTTGGAACCAGTTTTTTACATTTTTAAAGGAACTGATAAAATTAAAACGTAATTAGTGGGAAAACGTAAGTTCGGGGTACTAAATACAGTAGAACCCGTTTTTACATTTTTGAAGGAACTGATAAAAAAAGTATATACAATATATTGAAAAATATTTAATTGTTTAACATAATTTTTAAAAGGGTGCATTTGATTTGTAAAAAGTTGTATTTAATTTGAAAAGGATGCATTTTATTTACAAAAAGGTGCATTTGATTTGTAAAAGAATGAATTTAATTTGCAAAAGGATGCATTTGATTTGCAAACGGGTGTATTTGACATAAAAAAACTGTATTAGAAATTGTAATACTTTTTCCTTGTAATGATAAGTTAACATCATTGCACTTTGTAAAAATATCCGTCAGATATGCAAGATGTATCAACCAGGAAGGATTTGTTAAAAATTGAAAGACTAATAATTCATTTCGAAGTTCATAAAGTCTTAATAGTGCTTTTCCTCTGGATAGTCATCTCACTTCAGTATGTAATAAAAGTGCTTTATGTTCACTAACCATTTCATCACACAAAATTTTAAATAATCTAGATTATACTTAGTTTACCCTTTTCACAGCTTCATCAACTGTTGATTTTTTTTAGTAGCCTGCTCATTGAGAACACATGACACCATGTCTTTCGCACATGGATAAGACGCTTCTTTTGCATTTTCATTTTCAGTTTTAGCCATTGTAATCATTTAAAACGTGAATCACGTTGTCTCTTAAAAATTGCATGTCTTTTCCATGTAATCAGAGTGTCGTTTCGAAGTGCCTGCGAAGTTTAGCTGGAGCCAAAGAACTGTTTGCGAGTATTTTTTGACACAAAACCCACATTGCACCAGGAGCATCTGAATTGCCAATACACCCGGGCCTCGTATAACACGTTTTTATATAACACGGCTGAATAAATGATGGCATATTTTTTATACAACACGGTTTCAGGACTTTTTTTTTTAAATAATTAACATGTTCGATTTGTACGTCCATGGAATGTGCCGTGACAAATCTTATTGAACATGTCAAAATTTTGTTTGTTATAAAACATTTAGTTGTGCTCTGGCATTCAATAGTGCAGTGCATATTTCTTGGTAATCCGTAGATTTTTCTGGCTTATTGTTTTTATGTATGCACTTCACTCCATACATATCAAAAAACGAAAAACATGCGAAGGGTTTTAGAATAGCGAAAGAAAGAATATCTTTACTATTATGTTCTAATTCTTCTAGGGATTCCATAATGAAGCCGTTATTTATTAATAAATCTATGAACCCCGAGGCTTTACTGAAAGTTTGCTGACAAAACAGATCTACCTGTTTATTGGAGAGCCAATAAAACTTGGACCACAAGTATTCTTTTAAGGTGGTTTACAATTGTTTTATACCTGATGCAGAGATTATACGAGGAAGAAAAAATATTGATTTTAAAATATTATTGATATTGGAAAATTCACCAGGACATCCAGCTCGATTTCGCATCTAATGTAGAAATATTATTTTATCTATAATCCAGCCCCTAGACCGAGGTGTAATTTCAACATTTAAAGTTTATTACATTCGTCGAACATTTGAAAAAATACTAGAAGACATCGATCAAGATGAAAACTTAACACTTCCACAAGCTTGGAAAAAATTTACTATTCGAGTGACCTTGATATTGTTTATATCCATGAAAACAATCAACTTTAAATTCTTGCTGGAAAAGCTGTGGCCAAGTAGTCTCTAAAGAAAATGTTTTACCGCGAATAGAAGATGAATACCAAAGGACAATAAACATTTGTCGTGGTATTGAAAATTGAGAAAGGTTTTTTAATGACATGGATATTCAAGACATCCAAAGAAATGTGGAATCGTTCCAATTTGAACGAAGAAGAATTAGTCGAAATTTTGAATGAGCCTACCACAATTAATGACTCAGAAAGCAGCTGCAGCGACGTGGCTACGTGTTTCACATTAAAAACCATAAATGACGGCTTGGAATTGGCTATCAATTTTTTTTTTTTTATTATTGAAAAAAGTTCGAAATTCAAGAGGGAATTACAACAGATTTTGGAACTTTATAATGAAATACGTAAAGATTTATACGCTAAAAGCAGACAATCGTGTATTACTGAATTTTTTAAGACTAAAACCACGAGTCCTCCGATGATGATGATGAGAAGCTGAAAGCCGATCTCGAAAAGACTAAAACACATAGGATTCTAAATAATAGCGATGAATGAATGCCACATTATATTATTAAAGTTTTTTTTAATAATATGTGAAATGTATATGTATTTGTTTATTTTAAAAGATAAAAGTACATACTCATTATAAACTATCTTCGATTTTTTTGGAACATAAACCCTAATTTTGTATGAACTTCCAAACCTTGTATAACACGGTTATAACACGAGGTTTTGGTGGAACCATATAACCGTGTTATACGAGGCCCGAGTGTATTTCTATTAAGGAGTGTTTTATTTCTGTAATTTTATAAATCAAATCTGCTATGGGCGAATTTTTTAACCTGCAGTAACATAAAATGCCATCCTAGAAAAAAATGTAAATTGGTAAATGGTGAGACAATTCATTAATGTATGTACATCATCATTATCATTTTGGAAACGCAATCACAGATTTTAATTGCCTTTCCGAACTTTTGAATGGAAGTTGAGATCAAACGAACTTGCGTCTTACAATGGTATGAGTTATTCCGTTTTATGTCCAAAGCTCGGTCACCCAACCTGACTTGGTATACGGTTTTTATATAAAGAAGATTCCTTCTCTTTGCCATTTTTAGCATAATATTATATATATTTAATCACTAATACTACTACTTTAATTTATCTATGTATTTCTTTGACCCTTTAATCGCCAAGCCAATTTTTATCGTACGCCACCATTTTCAATCATAAACTTGTATTCTAAATAAACAGTAACTAAAATGAAACGGCTAAACATATCGACATTCTAACAATCACATTGCCTTCTAAAGATGTTTCTGCATTCATTTTCATTTAAAAATATTATATTTATTCATAAATAAATTCGTAGTGGCGTTTGCCGTGGCGCTGGTGGTTAGACCGATTTCGCGCCATGGTGTCTGAACGGTTAAGGAAGTTATTGATTTGAGATATCAATGTGTTTTGCTTTATTGCAAAGGTATTAGTATATTGAATTTCAAAATATTTGTAATAATATTATTGTCTGAACTTTCACATAAAGATGTCAACTGATATCTTAATTATTGAAAAATAAATATAAAATAATAAATATTCCCATGGTTTGAAGCTGAATTAAGAAATTAACATATATCGTATTTTTTCACATAATAATATTTGAGATTTTAATGGGACATTTTTGTTTCCCTTGATTTCCTAAATATTCGCGCGGACCATAAAGAGTTAATAAAAAAAGTAATGTGTAACAACTTTTTACAATTAATATTATTAATAATAAGTATAAATGTTATGAAGATATGAAACTAGTTTAATTTATCCTTTATGTCCTGTAAACACAATTTGTACAGTTATTTTCTGTTCTGCAATTAAATATTTATTTATTTATTATTTTAACCCTTTATAGGGCCAATGAATTATTTTGGATTTTTTTTATTGTTATTGACAATACTTATTGTCAATAACAATAATTAACCAAAAAGCGTTCTCGACAAAATAATACGTGACTAAGGTTGACATTTCATGAAAATATAGACCTTAAAAGCGACTGGTTAATATATTAACAAATTTCAGCCTTTGCCCTATAAAGGGTTAAAGACAATACGTGGTTGGCATTATAGAGTGATCAAATTCATAGTAAAGTCATAATGTTAAAGAATTGTATATAAAAACAAAGTATTAAATGAAATAATATATAATGTGCATGGCATAAATAAAAAATATTATAAACGAATGTAAATAAGAACAAATATCGTCATTAATTGCTGTTATATGAAATTATAAAATCTCATATAAGAGATCAACGAAATGGCGATTCTTTACATTGTAAATGTCTATATAATAAGCCGTGGTTGAGCTGAGTAATAGCTCTGGTTACCGGAGAGTTTCCGAGAGCAACTGTCCTAACATATGGCGGAAGAAAAAGTACACGCCAACGAGCTCGTTGGTAGTGAGGTTGCGCCCATAAGGGCAACTCGCACAGTACAAGAGGGGTATGTACTGCGCCAACCAACAGCTTGAAGAAGTGCTTTGCCAAGAAAATCGACCTTCTTTTCTCAAGGATTACATACCCCAGACAGCTCTGTACCCATGCTCTGGAGTATAAGCTCGGGTAAAATCCAAATTCCCTCATGTAGATATCTTAAGAATTTCTTCTGGATTTTGATAGTCTGAGGTTCTTGAAGCGTCATATGATACAAACGTATGTATCGTATTGCAACCTCATAACTGAAGTGCTATGTATGTAATGAGAATTTCTCAAGACAAAGCCCAATATTCTTGAAGATCTATTACATAATTCGTATACATGTGAATTAAACCCAAATTTTTAACCAAACAGTCGCAGATCTTTAATTGATGATTGCCTGGGAAGAATTACGTTCCTAAGGATGTAATCAAAGGTTAGAAATTCTTTAGATCTCGAAAATGTAATTTCTTGACATATCCCAACATTAAGCGGCAGACAATTGGTAAATACCCATTTAAGCAAAGAATTGATGTCCAAATGTAACGAAAGGGTCACCTATTCAGTTAATTTATTTAAATGTTCATAAACTTATTTAAAAAAATACCCAGCAATGGCTCATCAAGTGAAATCATTTGGTGAGCCGAATAACACAATTTTTATAGGCCGTCAAATATAAAAATTAACAAATAAACTAATAAGCTCTGGAACCTTTGCATCTATGTAAGTACATTCTATCTAGATTTGACAATTATTTTACATATAGTCGAGTGTTGTCGCGTGCTGGTATCAGGCATGGCGGCAATAGTGGTTGGGCACAATCATGGTTTTGTAGATTCTACAGAGATATTCAGTGATGTGTGTGCTACCGGAGGTGCCCGAAGCACCTGATCAGACCGTAAATTAAATACGAATGGGCCCTAACCTCTTCTGATTATTATTGTTACAATCTACGCGCGACAGCTCGGCTCCCGGCCTTATGACTGGCGACCTGGCCCGTATTCGGAGAGCTGAGATAACCTGGAGGACATCCATCACAGTCATGACATCATGGTTGAGAGGGAGGTGTCCTCCAGGTGTCAAAGACCCACCTCCCTCAGGGTTAATAGGCCACTTAAATAAATAATAAATTAAATAAAAAAATAGCGTTTGAGCTGTTATTGCTTGCAGGTGGTAGAAAAAGGATTACCGCAAAAAATAATCATAATTCTATTGTATAACTTTACTTTGTGATTAAGGGTAAAATGACCTACAGTGGACAAAGCTCACGTTAAATATTGCATGCTGCTCTTTTACGATCAGGGTTTCAATGCCATCAAGGATACTAAAACTATAATGAGATTAATGGTCGGAATGGTCACCCATTCGAGTACTATCTGCACTCAGCGGTTAACTTGAAAATCATAATTCGATTGTAATTACCTTCAAGCTATAACGGGTTTTATAATTCTATAGAACTTTATGCTTTTCTATTTCTCCATAAAAATAATATTAATTTTTGATCAAAACTTGTGCAACCTTGCAACAAAATTATTTTGTGATAGGGAAAATGATACCCCGCAAGCAGTCGAGGACAGATTTGAAATCCGTTGACCCGTGTGTGTGCCCCCATTGCCACACATGGGCGTGATTACGAAATAGTCGAATGCTTGTCAATTTTTAACTCGAGTCGCGATGAGTCAATTGCTTTGCGGAGGGCCTTAATCTCCGATATGATATCCTTTAACCACTCGAACATTAAAACCTCATCGGTGCGATGTATATATGTCAACCTCACCACCAACGTCTCTCAAATGAGTCCCATTTTTTATCCCTGAAAATAAATTTACTAAAATGTTTATTTTTTAATTTGTAAAATTTTATCGTGCCATTGACATATTTAAAAAACCAATAATATCTAAAAATTTTACTAGTTTTTGATTTTTGTATTACTTTCAACTAAATTCAACAGGTTTTATCAGGGCTGCCAACTGAACATTTTTTATATTTAATTTATGTATTTTTCACAAATCGTGAATGTATTTTTCACAAATCATGTGTAATTTATAGACGAACTTTGTCAAAGTCTTCAGAGTTGTCAATTGGCTAAAAATAAAATAATTTAGAATTAATTTAAAAAAAATATATTATGTGTTGTGGATAATCCTGAACTCAGAAATGATTCCGCAGCACACCATATGCCAGGACACAGTAGAACATCCTAAAACTCTAAGTTATATAAGTTACTAATATTTCACGCTGGTAACTGATTTATAGGGGGAGCCCCGATACAGTCCATGCTCCACATCGTGAATGATTGCCCATTAAGAAAACTGACGGGGGTTTCAACGCCTTAAACACTGCCGATGAACAGGCTGAAGCATGGCTTGATAAACTGGATATCAACATATGACCGGGCCAACAGTTTGATAAGCCCGCCGAGGTCTGTCATAACAACGTAATGGACTACCTAGTACCAATTCGCTCGCTACGTCGGTCCGTACATATGACCTGGTAAGAAACATCTCTTAGCGCCTCCCTCATCAGTAACTGGTGTAGAGACGTGATTATCCCAGGCTAGGTTGACCCAGCTCCCTAGCCATTTAAAGGCAAATGCCGGGATAGTTCCTTGAGCCGTTTCCCATCACATTACCGCTTCCTACAAACTAGCCCCGTCCTTCAGTTCCCAGGCCGTAGCGGCAACGAGGAAACTCGTTCTGATGAAAGCAATGCCGCACCCGGTGGCTGTTTTAGACTATCGCTACGGCATGCAATGTTGGCTTGCCGGCCGAAAGAGGTGCCTGCCCCTCCGTAAGGCTAGTGGGCCAGTTGTTCTTCGTGTGCTCCGAAATGGCGGTGGAAACTTCAAACAACGACGAGCACGCGAAGAATGGCAAAGTAAAAACCATACGAAATCATCATCAGTGCGAGCAATGGCGCCTTCACACCCAACCTCTCCCCACACTATCTGTCACTTTGACACTAGAGTGGCTGACCGTTGCGTCTGGCAACACTACCATTGTTTTTTTTATAAATTCATTTTCTATAAACATTTATACATATACATCATTGATGTGTAGAGTTAAACATCGCTGAAAATAATAAATGAATTTACCATATAAAAAAAATCAAATACAGTAAATTCCGCTTAATTGGCCCAAAAAGTTTTTCCTAATTACGCCCCTGGTCCCAATAAATGAAGTTTAAGGCAAAATTGTAAAAATAATATTTCCAAAACTTGTTAAATTATTAAAAAAAATTTAAAGTACTCATGAAACTAATATTTAAATATGAAGTATAATTATTCGAAGGATGTATATATGAATATGCAGAAATAAAATCAAAATTACCAACAAAAAACTCTTCAACAATAGTAATAGAAAGAATATTGAATTATAATAACAGTAGTTCGAAAATAGTCATAAAAATAATGTATAATACAGTGGAACCCTCAATTACACTATTCCGAATTACACGCTGGATTGAATTATTCGCCCCCAATCCCCCAATTGCGCGGTCGCATTCACACACACAGGCAGGCGGCCGTTTGCGCGGTGCATACAGTCAAACGTTGGCTAGCGTCTGTGTATTCAACACGTGCCAGGCTATACGCACACAGGTGGACGGCTTCACTCTCCCAATTACACGGTCCTGACTTTAGTGTAAATGGGGGTTTTACTGTACAATACAGTGAAACCCTGTTTTTACATGCTCTGAATTCACGTTTTCCCGCTATTTGCGTTAAATTTTTACAATCCCGTTTTATTTTAATTAGTCGTTTTTATCCCTGAATCTACGTTTATAATCTAATTACGTTTTTTTATCAGTCTCTTCACTGTAATATATTTAATAACTAAAAAAAAATATTTCCGCAGATACTCACAAATTTGTAGCTTGTCTTTCGTTTTGTAGATTTCCAATTGTAGAAAATCGTCACAGGTTTTCAGCGCGGATGCTTCGTTGCTTACTTGTATAAAATAACAATGTATTGCAATATAAATGTTTTATTCAAGTTGGTATATTTATTTTCAGGTGAATTTGAACGGCTCGCAGTTTTTACAAATATGTGCATCCCTCCTGTATATGAAACCAATGCACATTGTGCAAGGAGAGGGAGAGGTGGCGTGGCGGGGTAGTTTGATCCCCTCCCTTGGAGCTAGCCCGGTACCCGAATGAAAAGCTCGCAGTATTCGATATTCTGCGTCCGATAACGCAACATTTTGCAAATATCGCGGAAAGCGATATTGATTCATTAAACATTTAACAAAAATTTATTCATTCAAATCTTCCGTACATTTATGATGTTTTATATATATCGTTTATTAGAAATTGTGCTTTTTTCCTTTGCGATATGAGGATTATAATATATTGTGTAATTTGTTTATCACTTCGATCAATATGTTTAATTATACGTCGACTATTATTTTAAGGCTGATGAAAAGTTTAAAAAAATAACAATCATTTAACTTTTCAAATGTAATGCGCGTAAACAACTTGTTTGAATCATACAGTGTCTTCGACCGTCAATCTTGAGGTGAAAAGCTCGATTTGTTGAAAATGGTAAGATTAATATATTATTTTCTATGTATGTTTATGTTTACGTGTGTATGCGTTAATTCGTATTAATTAATAACAAATGTATTTTCCTGTTTAAATTTCCCTATGTAATTGTGTAACTCTGTGTATTAATTTTATTTATATATGTGTTTGTGTGTAGTTAAATAAAAACAATAATATATTTAGTCGATATTCCTAAAAGTCAATGAAAGGTATGTGATTTTGTTTAAATATTATATAATCATATGTATCATATGATTTAACAAAACAAAAAGGTGTTGTTTATTTAAATAGAGAAACTTGACATTTTCAATGAGAAGGAACATAAAATAATTCAAGTCCTAGTTGTAATTATGCTTTCTATTGTTTAGCTTTTACAATTTTATTAGACAATTAAATATTTGTTATGTATTTTTTCATGAACAATAGAAAAAATATGTGTATATAATATAAATTTTAAAATGTTACCCAATATCTGGGATGTTTTGTCTTGCATTAATAAACAGAATTCATCAATATTAATTTTATACCCTTTAAAGCAGTTTGCACTCAAATTAGTACAGTAAACCCCCCTACAACGTACATTCCTATAACGTTCCCCCCCCCCCCTATAACGTTTGTGGCAGTTTTTTCCTATAACGTACATATTTTAAAACGCTAAATATAATTTTAATAAATATATTTTATAATTTTATAAAATTAACTGATAAAATATTGAGATGATCTTCCCTACCCGCAAGTTGCGGGAATATTACGTCAGCCAAAATACGAAAGGATATCACTCATCGCGCAAGTCATTTGCGCTGGCAAACAAGTAAAAATGTAAAAAAAAAATAAAAATTAAAATATTTGATATAAAATTACCCCTATAATGTCCCCCCCTAATGTGGAACTTATCTGGACGTTATATGGGGGTTTACTGTACATCATAGAGTTGTACCAGCGCTTTTACTAATCTTTAAAGGATTTCTAGAACCCAATTTTGCGTATGGCGTTTAGTTCATTTGACGGTTCTGTCTTTATCTCCTTAATGCTAGCGATATTTGGCTATACATTGTTTTTATCTTTAGGAATAGGAATAAGTCGTAGGAGACATGTCCGGCAATTACGTCAAATTTTTTTTCAAAAATTTCATAATTCTTTCAGTTAAATTCTATCTATATACGATATAAAATTAATTCATTGTTTTAGAACAACGTTAACATTTAGTTATTATACATTGATGTAAGTATATTTTTTTTTTGGAAAACTGACAGATTCGTTGGAGATAACAAAGACGTCGTTTATTATAATATATAAGTATAGATGTGAACAATAGAAGCTTATATTACGTGGTAGACGAGCAAATTTAATAATTTTACAGCGTTATCATGAAAACTACCCGATATGAAATTTCACATAGTTCCCTTTCAGGTTTATTTTAAAATTTAACTTTGAATATAAAATTATTTCCATGATGCTTATGCATTTTACTACAATATGTTTCATGTGACTAAATTGGGTTTTGCAATATTTAATACCCCATCCGTCCTTAAATGAGCCAACGTTATTTGTTTTAAAATTAAATTAGTTTATTGAAATGAAACTCGCTAATAAATTCGAAAAATAGATAAAAAGGTATTTTTTTTTAAATAAAATATTGAATTAATATCAGGTCGTTCCATAAGTTTTTACACTTTTTTCTTATATATTACATATCATCATCATCATTTGCCAGCCACAAGGCTCTCACTCGCTGAGGGCCTTGTGGCCTTGGAGACTCTGCCCAAAGTAGCCGGTCGCAAGTGATTATTAGCCCTGTCGCGCAATAGCAATCCTTTCACATGGGAAAGACCTCCTCAGAGAGGGGTCCCCTAGAAAGAAGGAAGAGGAGCGAAAGTATCGAGACTAGACCAATTATTGGTCAACATATTAGGGTTTTCCTTCCCAGGGTATACTGGCTCTGTGGTGAGAAATCCGTTAGAGACCAGATTTATTAATGCACATAAGGAAATGTGTACACCAACATGTACATATTTTTGCACTGTTTTGTTGGGTATTTATCAAAGTTCAATTTGGGCCCCTAGTCAACTCTATGCAGGGTTATGTTGACTGTAATATAAAAAATATTTAAACATATGTAAGAAAAAAACGCTACTTTTTATAAACCGAAGATATTTGTAATATGTCTTTGGTGTTCGTCAATTGTGGTAGTATCGGTGGTTTTTTTTAGTAGCGGGATATTTTTTTAAAACTAATCTTAAATAACAATGTCAGTGGATATGAAAGAAAGTCAGGTCGACCTTGATTTATTTTTTGATTCAAAAAGTCAATTATTTTTTTACTTAGATATCAAAAGAACTAATTAGCGACTTCCTATTCCCGAAGAAAAAATCTAAAAAATACAATGTTTCGTCAACATTCTGAAGATGACAGAATTAGCGCTCTATCGAAAAATGAAAGAATCGTTGCCACTATTGTGTGATATATCTGAGGACTACTTAAAGTGGCCAAATTTTTTTTTTCGAGAAATTAAAATTCAGCGTATACTTTTCATAACATATATTACCTAATTTTGCTGATTTGTTCAATTACTGTAATTTTTACTTACTGTATCAATATGAATGTATATGTAAAAATCGAGTCCCAACAATCCAGAAAGAGGTACTTCATTCTCATCATTTCATCGATTAAGATAATAATTAAGAGATGATCGAGACATGTTACATCATGACGTGATTTGAATATCGTTTTCAGACTTTAATTTTCAAACCAGTCAAGATGTTACATGTTCCGAATCTCCATACACCATATCCATCACGAAACTAAAGGACTATTATCGGATTATTATATTTTCCTAAGTAAGTAATATATTATTCGATATTTTTACAATTTATCTAAGCATGTATAGTATATTTATATAGGTGTATCAATAATGATTGGAAAACATAAAAAGAGTAAGTACAGACATTTTTCTTGTGATGTCACATATGTATATATATTTTAATAACCGCATATATAAATTTACATGTATTTTATAGCAGCATCAACAATTAAATGTTAGATTTAATGTACAAATTATATAGCATACCCGCATTACGAAAATTCAATGTTGATTTGTTTCTTAGAGAAAAAAAATACAGTAGAACCTCTCATAACGAGCATAATTCGTTCCAGAATCTTGCTCGCTGTGTGAAACAAAGCCACCTGCCATGCGAAACTAATTTTCCAAGTATAAACCAATATAAACATCGATAATGCCTCCCAGCAGCCATTTTGAATCGTTTATCAAATAAAAGTATATGCCGGTAACTGTTAAAAGATCGTAAATAACCTGGATAAAATCCTCATTTTTAAAAATCTGGAAACTAGCTTATTATTTATTAATTTATGATAAATAATTAATTATTTTACTAGAAAGCCGTCTAGAGATATCGGTTTTGTTTCGACTCCTTTAAAACGGGTGGAAAATGCATATTAAAGCAAGCATCACGCAGCCATGCCTGTAGACGCATTTTACACCCCTTATTAGGATGATGCTTCCTAAATGTAATACAAACAGCTTCCATGCTTCTGCATCTCTTGCATTGCGGCCACTCGTTATAAG
Source organism: Philopotamus ludificatus (assembly GCA_022495035.1). NCBI lineage: Eukaryota > Metazoa > Arthropoda > Insecta > Trichoptera > Philopotamidae > Philopotamus > Philopotamus ludificatus. The sequence goes on from JAGXCT010032714.1 coordinate 34,673, forward strand.
GAAAATGTCGCCTGCCAGGAGCAGCTCTTTTCACTTTTTTGGCCTGCTAAGGCATCCATCTACAAGGAGGTGCTCGTTAAGAGAGGTTCCACTGTAATTTGATTTAAAAGGAGAATTTTGCAATGGTTATAATGAAAGAGCACGTTTTAAATAAAATCTGGAAAACTCGTACACATAGTCGGAACTTATAAACGGTTATTAGAATAAACTATCTGATTGTTATCTGGAGGTGTGACACAACCGGTATGCAGCTTCAAAACTAATGTTTTTTTCTCATTTTTTAGAAAATTACTTTAATATTTTTTATCCGGTACCATGTGTCGAACATCCAGAAAGTGATTTTTCAAATTTCTATACTGTTAAAAAACACAATTAGTGGGAAAACGTAAATCGGGTTAGAATTGCGGGTAATTGAAAAAATTGAAAGGAACCTGCTCTTTTAATTGATAAAAAAAAAAAGTATATATTAAAAAACATTGAATTGTTTGTCTCCACTTTTAAAAAGGACACCGGACTCTGTGTAAGAGTTGTATTTGATTTGTAAAAAGTTTAATTTGATTTGTATTTTTTTTTTATTTGATTCGCAAAAAGGTGCATTTGATTTGTAAAAGGATGCATTTGATCTGCAAAAGGATGTATTTGACGTAAAAAACTGTATTATAATATTTTACGGCGTATTGAATAAACATTGATGTCTGAAAATCATATTAAAATCAGCTTCATTAATTATTTTAATATTATTATTACACTTTCCTCCACCAGTAAGTAAGTCTTTCGCCACAGAACAGAAGCAAAATTTTTTTTCTAAGCTTGTGAGTCTGTCAAATTCTCATCTAGATCTTGATAATAGATTTTTTTTAATATTCGACGAATATAATACGCTTTAACACATTAGCGGACAGTCTTGCATATGCAGTTATTTTTGTTTAGTATTTCTATATGCGCGTATAGTATTTTTATTTGCGCCGCTCATCGGCACAGCTAGTAATAGTAATAGTATTTCCTATTAATGAGGCTTTGGCCTGTAATTTTTTTTATACTAGGTTTTATTCTTTTAATAAAAAGTTCCACAGTCTGAAATCTGTATTTATCATAAATTTCTTAAATTCGGCCCAGCCCGCACAACATTTTCAAATTTGTAGCTGGCCCGTTGTAAAAAAAAGTTGCTCATTCCTGATCTAGGGCGTCCAAATCAGACATATCAATTATTTTATAATTGTTTGATTTTTAGTAAAACCGTATTATACAAGAATATGCCGCAATTCTTCAACCGCGTTGTAAAAGTACCATGTTATGCGAGGTCCAGGTGTACAATTCGTCTCTTTTCATTTATTATACATGATCAGTTAAATCAGTTTGATTGGCAAATATAATATTATGGCATATTTATTACATTGGCTGTGTTTCATTGAGCCCGGTAAATATAACGCATTCTACGCCCAGATAAAACAGCGAAATATTCGATTTTCATGAAGCGAATGTCCTTTGTGTTGTGGAAGTAAATATGGTGATGTAATTTATAACATAGAAGTGCGTTGGTTGAATAGAGGCGCGTATCTTAAAATAATATATAACTTAAAAAATAATATTCAATTGTATGTGGAAATTAAAGAATATCCATTTCTCCAATTCGAAGAAGGAAAAAATGGAGGTGTGATTTTGCCTTTCTTTACGATATAACTCAGCATTTGAATGACTTAAACATGGAACTTCAAGGAAAAAGCCAGTTTATGTTTGATAAAATAACGCTTTTGAAAGCAACTAAATATTTGGAACAAACATCAGATGTCAAGCAACACATAACATTTTGTGTTCTGTAAAACGTGGTTGTTTTGCATTATTCGACAATTATCAGCAAATTTTGTACAATAAACGACAAGAAGCCAAACAAAGGAATCTTGATTCCTTTTTGAAAGGCGGAATAAAATAAATATTTTTTTTAAATTATTTAATTTATCCCTTTTTTTATTATTTATAATGTTTATTTTATTAATAAAGAGTTTTTTTCAAATTTTATAATGTTTTTTTTTAATCCCCCGTTGATCAAGAAGGAAGATACAGGTAACCCCCGCGATGAACGGGGGTTACCTGTTACTGTATCTAAGCAAAAAGTTGGTAGATACTATCTACCAACTTTTATCTATCTAATATATATATATATACTCACTACCACCATTTGTTAGCTGGTATAATATTCCTAAATGGGCTGAGGTGGGGCATGACCTTACCAAACTCGTGCATGGTAGCTCGAGCCAAGGAGCCTTGAGTCCTTAAGCACTGTGGATGTGAGGGCTCCTCAGTCCATACCTGCGACCTGAGCCACCCGGTATGGTTTTTTGTAGTTTAGAGCTCTAGCTGTAGAGTTTCCTTGGCTACTGGCTGGGTGCATTAGACGCAAGACCTTCTACCAAGTGTTAGACTGATCGCACTCCTCCTAACTGTGGGTCCAAAGTGCTAGGAAGGGGTTTGCTTCGGTATTCGTTTGTTCTCTTCTCTAAGGCATTATCTGTAGTTAACCGTAAATAAACTCGAAAAATACTTAAATATGTTGACATCCGGTGGTCTTGGTATATCTATCTATCTCACAAAATTTTATGGAGTATTGTTTGATTATTTACGTTTCATGCTCCGAATTTTCAAAAAAATCTGTTCATGGATTAGTAAAGTTCATGGAAAAAAAAATAATCTTAAGTGAATAAATAATCTTAAATAATCTTTGAATAGTTCAAGAATTTTATAAACTAGGAAAACTAATTTTAACTATTCCAGCGCATCACTGCGTCAGCAGAACGCCTCCCATCTTTCTCTCATTCTGTAAATAGACTCCAATAATGTTTATTTTATTAATAAAGAGTTTTTTTCAAATTTTATAATGTTTTTTTTTTATCCCCCGTTGATCAAGAAGGAAGATACATCCCCCGCGATGAACGGGGGTTACCTGTATCTTTTAAAGAATTTATGTCGCAAAAACGAAAAATAAAATTAATGTATAAATAATAATAAAATTCATTACAAAAAAAATCTGTATTTTTTTTTCACATACAGCACACCCAACATCTACATCCACCGTACGCCACTGGTAGATATCAAAAAGTCGTAATGTCTGCATTTTTTCTTTTTTTTTTCGTCATTTTAGTGGATAAACCTTGGATATGTGAAAAAAAATTAATTATGCAACCTCATTTTTTTGCACTATTAAAAATGTTTACGAAGTTTATGTTTGGACTATTAAATATAAATACAAAGTCCATAATAAACTGTCCTTTAGACACTTTATTATGCACTTATAATTAATTCGCGGACTGTATAATTAAGTCCAATAGTTCTATTTTTGTTTTTTTGCTGATACACGTGTCTCTGACATATAGGAAAAATGAAAAATTCAAACATTTTAAGTCAAGAATTGATAAATTCTTCGACAATACCTTGACATTTGTTATAAAAATGTTTTTTCATGATATGCTTCATAATTTGGTGGACATTTCGGATTTTTTTTATTAATCAAAGTGACGTGCGAGCTCAGTACTTCGAACTACGGTGTGGCCGAAAAATATTTTTTATTTTATAAATACAAAATAGTTATAAACACGTATATATATTTTATCAACATAATTTTTAACCATTTTATATTAATATTAAAAACAATTATACAAACAAAAAATACAAGGAAGAATATTCAAAAATGGAAAAAATTCTTGAAATAAACATAAAAAAAATATTTATTGTTGTAAATGTAAATTACCCTTTATACGCTCGTGGTTAAATTTAAAATTAACTGCATTTCTTACAAAATATGTTACTCTATGTTCTATGAGCCTCACAGTTATTTCTTTTTAGTTTTTCAGTTTCGTTTTCTGGCTGAAATATTCCTTGGTTATATATCGAATAATCTATAAAAAAAAAATATTTTAAAGTGAATAGAATTGATTAGATATTCTAAAAAGTAAAAAAAAATATTTGCCATCATGGTTCTCATTGGGGGATTGGATTGCTACTTAAGTCCGGTTTTACAGTTATATTTTAATTCCTCCGTTTGATTGCCATCTACGTGTTATATTTCTTATTCTGAATCCTCTAGTTCACTAAAATATTCGCGATCAATAAAATCTTCTTCATTAGCCGCGACGCCTTTCGTGATTAAGGAAGCGAATATTATTGTTTTTTCCCCCGCAATTACGGATAATAAAGGACAACGTTTATTTATAATATTTATTATTTAAAAATTTTTAGAAAAAAAAAACTATTGTGACATGTAGGGTTTATATTTATTGAAAAGAGTTATTCTAGAAAAAATAAAAACTTGGGTTCCCAAATAGATTACGGCATAATACATCGGCACGGCTAGATTAAAGAATGCGCCATAACACCAAATGAAATGTTTGATAATGTTTTTGAGAATGCCAACCGTTTTCAGCAAAGTATTTACTAGAACGTTAATCATTTAAACTGTGTATATATTTTTTTTTGGGCAACTTTATATATTATATACTTATTGAAGAAATAAATAATAAAAAATGTGGCAGTAAAATATTCATAATATTCATAAAACCTTTTGAAATAAGAATCAAATATAAATTATAAATTTCGTAGCAGCTTCAGTTAGTTACACATGGTTCGTACTGGGCATTTGACAGTTGTGGTTATCGAGAGACATTATCTATAATAACAATAAGAAAAACATTTCTCTATTCAGTTTAATTAGAATCAGTGAAATTAGTGTTCGATGCAACCATGACTAGGTTAAAAGTATTTATTCCTATATGTATTTTAGTATTAATCCCAACCAGTGAAGGTACCAATGATCGTAATTTTAACAATGATCTGGGGAGCCATTCAATATTTCAAGGATTGGCGTATCAAGCAGCTACGAGTCCTGAGGACTCGATTTGCATCCAACAAATGTCAACAATTGTGGAAGGCTAAGCGAATGGAACCAAGTGGGCAGTAAAACGTGAGCCATTTGAATAATTATTAATCAAAAATATAAATTATTTTCTGAATATTTTTATTATAATTAAATTAAAATTAATCACTTTCTAAAATAAATATTAAAATTGTTTTTGAATTCGAGCGTTATTCTTCAGTTTATTTATTTGATAAATTAAAATAATACAAGCATTAGCAGACTTGATAATATACGTCAGTATCGATCAAACAAAATTAGTGATAAATCAATAACATTTAAGTAATTCTTAGTACTAGATGCATCCGGGACTCCCAGGTCTGGTATACGTTGGGGAAACACTTATTGGCTGGGAAACAAAAAGCAGTGTGAAGCCACCATGTCCATAAAGCGATATTCGATAAGTCCCATAGGAGGACCAATCACTTTAGAAACATCTGAAGATGTTGCTCCATTTCCGGTTAATTATTTTGGAGCTTATTTTGTACATAACTCGGATATTCAAGTTAAAACAAAAGTAAATAATGAAGTAAGTTATGAAACATGTATTATTTGTTATATTTTTTACTGATCAAAAATAAATGTGTTTTTTTTGACATAGTTTAGAATTACATTGGGACTGTGCTTGCCATCTTCCTGTGACCCATCTGAAATTACAGAATCATTACAAAAATATTTCGATAGAAACATGCTCTACTTTCAGAAGATGTATAATTCGACATTGACAATGGAGAACACAAAAAAAGTAATTAATAAATCGCCATGGTTCGATGATGGGTTATCAATAACGTTGGGGTAAATACTTATAAATACGAAATCACATAATTCATTATAAAACTATAAATAAATTTTAAATTTTAGGTGTATATTAATAATATTGATCTTTCTTGCTATTGTTGGAACTGTGTACGATGTTCAAATTTATAAACCATTTATGGCAAAGCAAAGAAAGAAACAAAAAGATTCTCATGGAGATGTTAAAAGTAATTCGAACGAAAGCAATGAAAGTTCGTTGACTTATTTTAGATAATAGGCTGTATAATGGTTTATATTTATTATATTAACTATATTTTTAGATTACAGTGATTCAAATTTAATTCACGAGACCGGTAATAATGAAAATAGGACGAAAGCCGAGATCAGTGTTATCAGTTTGGCTGGAAAAATACTTGTTTCAGCGTTTATAAAAATTATAAAATAATTTTTAATACCGAAACAAACAAAAATTCGGTCAACTGTGTGCACGGGTTAAGGTATTTTAATATATATCTTTTTTAAATACGTGGGTGTTTACGCTCCAAGGTTTAAAAAGATTTGACTCCATAGATTTTTTGGCATTTTTGGATCAACTACCCCGGCTCGATCTCAAGATGAGGTCGGCTTGCGATTCGTCGGGGTAGTGTCCAATCCTTTTTCATATTCTGATGTCAAAGGGGCAGTTCTTTGATATTTTAAAATAATTCATTCTAGAATGTTCGCTCGTCCATAAATCTCTTTGTTTGAAGTTTGAATTATGGGCAACTTGCGTTGCTTTGGTTTTTTTTGACCGTGGAATTATTTGGTTGCAATTTCTCTATTTATAATGGAAAATAGACGTTAAGGTGTGCGATGTTGGATCCCCGGCCCAAAGAGGGGCCCGCCCTTCCGTAGGGCTAGTGGACCAACCTACACCAGGATTACGTTAACTAATGTTGTTCTTGGCGTGCTCCGAAATGTCGGAAGAAACCCCAACAACAACGAGCACGCGAATAATGGCAAAGTAAAACTCATACGAAATCATCAAGTCAAGTTGGTAATGATTTTAACTAAATTGGGAAAAGAGGTCTGAGTTTATTAAATTATTTGTGTTATCTTATTTTGTTTTTTTATTGAAGGAAGCAGAACAATTTTAGGTAGTGGAATTCTATTCTATGATAGGATTGAGAGTATTTGGGTTTATAGTTCGAGGGCAAGGAAATGAATGGGAGTAAACACTCGATAAGCGGGACTTTATTCTGAAATAATTCTGGTTTATTATTGAAAACATTTTTTTAGATTTTTATGTATGGCATACATCATCATAACGCACACTGTGTTCTTCCTGTTTGATTTTTTTGACAACAGAGCTTATATGTTCGTTTTAGAAGATACAAATCTAGCGTATGTATACGGAAATGCACTTTTTGTTCCAGACATTAATTTTTGTATTAGGTGAGTTCGCACATTTTGGTTTTTGTGCGCACAGTTCGCAAAGTCAGATCATTAGTATGAATTAAATTTTTATATGTATTTTCTCTGTTATTTTAGCGGATATCTATTTACATATTTTTTTTTCAAATCAAACAACAATACAAATATGGATGGTCTGAAGCGAAAATTAAAAGTATTTTTATCATATACAGTGAGAAGAATTATTAGGTTAGTTCCTCGGCTCAATGAAGTAACTCTTCGTATGGCATAATCAGGCATCCAAAGACAAATGCTGTGATTGTACCTTAAGCCGTTTTCCACCACATTCCATCTCATACAAAAAAGACCCGTTCTTCAGGTTCTGGGTCGTAGTGGCAACGAGGAAACTCGTTCGGATGGAAGCAATATTGTTTTAGACTAGCGCTAAGGCCTGCGATCGTGGTCTGTCGTTCCAAAGAGCCACTCCTTCGTTGGTAGATCAACCTACACCAGAATTACGTAGCCAACTAATACTGTTCTTGGAGTGCTCCGAAAGAATGGAGGGAACTCCGACAACGACGAGCACGCGCATAATGGCAAAGTAAAAGCCATACGAAATCATCAACATCATTTATTGAATTATTTTAATATTGCTTTAGAATAAACGTCAAACTTTGTCTAAATTCTATTAAAATAGATTTTAGCTTGACTATGGGATATTTTATTTATTTTGTTTAAAACTTTCTACAGAATAGTTCCATCATATATAGTAACAATATTATTAACTGGCAATATACTATCATGGACCCAAAAATCATCATTATTTTGGCACAATGAGAGAGATGATATCAATTGTAAGAAATACTAGTGGCGGAATATTTTATTCGTAAATAATTTTTACCCTCAATCGGAAATGTGTCTAATATGGAGCTGGTACTTGGGCAATGATATGCAGTTTTATATTATCATATGTCTGCTGTCAACCCTCGCAGTTACGTAAGTTACATCTATTTAATTGTAATATTATAATATATATATAAGCATACTACCTAATTATCCATACAAAACAAATTAGGCAATTTAAGCTGGCTGCATCAATTTTAACATTTATATCTGTTTCTTGTATTGGCTATGGCGCCTATACCACGTATATTTGGAAATACATTCCTGTGTAAGTATTTATATTACTAAATAATTTATTTGAAATTGATTTTTAATCAGTCGTTTTAATTATTTTAAGAATTAATCGTCTGTACGAATTACTCGATGTATTTTATAATCCGCCGTGGATGAGAATCAATCCATACATAGTGGGCTCAGTGGCTGGATATTTGGTCTATAAATTAAATAAAACTCTACCAGTTAATAAAGTATATTAATCATTATTATATTGATTTTAAAAAATGTAAAATAATATTATTCAGCAACATTCCTAATTTTTGTTTTTTTTTTAGAATGTGATATGGTTTTTATGGATTTGCAGTATATGTTCAATTTTATTTATGGTTTTTGTAATTGGAGATCGCAATATGAGTTTATTAGCTAGTATGGCATATGTACCATTATCTCGATCGATTTGGGCCTTGAATGCTGCATGGATAATTGTAGCATGTGAAACTGGAAACGGAGGTGTCGATTTATACCTTTTTATTTATTATATTAACCAATAATGTTGTAATTATGTAATTTGATGTTTTATAGGTATTTTGAATCATATTTTATCTCTCAAAATATGGATTCCATTATCAAACATGTCTTTTTGGGCATATCTCTTGAATCCCCTTGAGCTATTTCTCTTTGGATCATTAAATGAGAGGCCATTAGAGGTAGATTTTCATACCAATGTAAGTATTTTACTTTTATAACTAAAATACTTGAATATACGACACGGGTTTGAAGTTATTTGGATAGGAATGTATTCATTCAATTCATAGAAATGTCTAGGACCCATATGTTAGTAAATAAGTGTTCTAAGTGCCTTTTTTCACTCGCCATTTAATCGTTTACGGGATATAATTATATAAATTCATAACGAAAATATATAGAAAACGTAAGCACTGTTATGGCTTGTAGATAACATGCATATATTTCGATATTGCAAGTTAACCGCGATTGAGCTAAGTTAGTAGTCAGATAGGTATTCGAATTCAGGGAATTCTTTATAACAAACACTGGCCAGGGGCCTTTATAAAAATAATATTTATGTAGGTAGTTTGGCGCATTGAAATTAATTAATTTAATGCCATCACAAATAATATTTATTTCAATCCAACTGAAATAATATTAACAATTAACCTGTGTCATGGTTCGACACTTGGGTGAATATTAGTTGCATTTTTATAATCTTTAAAAATGTTTATCAAATCTTTATATGGGAGAATGGCACTTTGGAATCTTTCTGTCATGCCATTCATTCATCGTAGTCAAAATAAATAATTAAATAACAAATTATTCCTAAAAGATCCTACCAAATACTAAGGAGAACTTTTTTCAGTGAATGATGTCCCAGGAGTAGACGTAGGTACCTGATTTAACATAAGTGATTGTTTATACTCCTAAATTGGTAGAGATGACCTACGTATGACCCTTAGTAACAATCTTTAGAAACGAATCAGTTTTTCCCACCTAGCCCAGTTATTCATTGTTCTGCTGGAGAAAGTCCACGTGGCACAAAAAATCCTTTACTATTTTTTGATGTGCCTATTAAAATTATCCTTTAATGTTGACTAGGAACACCAAAGTCTTGTACAGCAATTCCAAAATTCGAATTTCTAATAAAAAAATCTAATAAAGCGTTTTAAAAAAAAACGCTTGTAGGGGGGATCGACGTTATAGGAAAAAACCGCCGCGTACGTTATAGGGAGGAACGTTATAGGAATGTACGTTATAGGGGGGTTTCCTGTATGTTATCTACTAGCCATGATACTGGTAAATTTTATGTTATTTTAGTTGTTTTGAATTTCATATTATTTGTTTATATTTATTTATTCAACGAACGATAGATAGCAAAAATTAGTAAATTCCAACGCGCCAAACTACTTACATAAATTCTTTTATAAAAAGATGCGGAGGTAATGGATCTCTTACACTTCCCTTATTTCCTTTTCTTACTATTTCCCATGTATCATAAAGCATTCCCTGAATTCATAATTTTCGTCAAAAGGGTGACCTATTCGAGTACTAACTACGCGTACGAAGTAAGTACAGCTCAACGTCACGGTTAACTTACATTATCCTAATAATATGTATGTTACATACAAGCTATGCTACTGATTGATTTAATTGAAAAAATAATAAACTTAAATAATAATGCATTTCATTAAAAATCGTGTTGTTGTCTAGCGGTTATCATAAAATATTTCAATGCAAACAATATCGCCTTATAAAAATAATAAATACGTTTAATTTTTGTTTTTAGTTTATTTTATTTCCCGGTTTTATATTATGGACATACTGCATTGCTTATATTTTTACTCTTGTATTGGAAATGCCGAGTGCAGATGTTTATAAAACAATAACTGACCATTTTAATAAAAATATATCTCAAAAGAGTGCTGCTTTCAATGCCACCAATGTAATAGAAGAGGAATATAAAACCAAAGAAAAACATGTGTAATTTAAATTATTTATTAATAAAGAAAATATTTTATAATATCAAAATGTAATTTGATTTTCATTAGTACGTCTCTAGCTAAATATAACCCTTTCCACACTGTATTCTTTTAGTCGAATCTATGAGTTATTCTCATTATATTTTTTTTACAAATATATAACAAGAGATATTCATTGGGACTTATATAATAGTTCAGACTAAAAGGTCAGATATGAAAAAAAAAATTATTAATTATTAAAATGAATTTGGCTTCTTAAAACCTACAGTTAATAATATTTATTTTATATATTTATTTATTTAAAGACAATGCGTGATTGGCATTACAGAATG
>JAGXCT010032717.1:0-14709 GCA_022495035.1 Philopotamus ludificatus
TGCGTAGGGCGATCCATAATAGTACTGCATGTTACAGAACTCTCTATAAAGAAAAATTCCTTTAAACATTTAGAACTTCAAAATGAATATATTCAGAAGTACTTTTTTAATGATTTTTTATAGCATTTCGTGCGACTTTTTGTTGAAATTAAAAAAAAAGTCAAGGATTCTAATTAAAAATATTATATTTAATGTTGACATATCCCTCATCATCATATAAATAAGTACAATAGACGAGTATAGCCTAAACTGGCTCGTGCCAAAAATTTATCCGGGGTAGCCGTGAGCGTAGCGACGAGCAGTTTGCGAGATTACAGGCATTACTTAGCCGTAGCCAGACACGAAATAGTGGAAAACCGCCGAAGGAGGTGATGTAATTTTTTAGGGCCTAAAATTTCGAACACATCACAATACATTCAGGGAAGATATTTGACATTGCTGTGGGGATTAGCAAACCGGGATATTACGTGCCTATCTATACGCGTTATGCGGCACGTGGGTAAATAGAACAAATTTCATTTCCTCTATTAAAGTTTTCCTTGAATTTCTCCCGAGATATATAACATCAAGCCCCAAATTGCCACATGCCGGAAAATGGTAGACGGATGCTAATTACGGTAATACAACTGTTGTTGAGTGGAACGCGACTGGATACACGGATCCGTGAATATTTATTAAGCAATTAATTATACACTTGCAATTGTAATTAATCATCATTTAAAAAATATCTATTTTATTCTATATAATGATGAATTTGCATTGGAGATATATTTAATAAAACCGCGTTAGACAAAAAAAAATGTTTAAAAACAATGAAAATGATGTATCTATGAATACAATAATAAATTATTGAGATCTGGGTTTTTAACGATGTTTTTTACGATTGTTTATGGCAACGATTCATATTTTACGAAAATATATTTCTAGTAAAATCTTGAGCAGAGTAACAATCTACTTAAGTATATTCATGAAAAAATATCGTGCCAAAAAATACAGCAGGTGTTGGATTTTTTTTTGTTAAATGGAAAAATGAAAAAATATATATTTCTTCAAGACGTCCCTAAACGAATTATTATTAAGACCAAAAATTTATATGCAACTGCTACGAAGGTGAGTGAAGAGTTTTGTTATATATATATTATTAGATAGCAAGTTCTATGCACGTTATAATTCAAAACATGTAGAGCATAAATTTAACAGCTCTCTTTGAAATCGTTATTGAAGGTGAAAACTTCTTCTTCAATGAGCCAAACCGGAAAAATTGGACTGCCAAGTATTTTATAATTTAATGGGCAAAAGAGATGCCTCGTTTAAAGTAGAATAAAGATTTTTATAATTTATTAAAAATATATAACTTGAAGTTATGATTGATATCATAAGTGAGTTGAAAAACGGAATATCACCATGAGTATTTTAGAGTGTACCAGTTTTTTTTCTATAAAAATCAATAATCATTTACGAAAATTAACCGTTTCGTTTTAAATGGGGAAAAAACCTTAGTCCTCGTCTTTATAATTAGACTAATGTTGCTATAATATGTTTTTTTTTAATTATCTATAACATTCTTAATAACTAATATTGAGTTTTACGTGTAATTTTCTAGACTTTTTTCCACTGAATCTTAAGTAAATTGATTCATTTATTAAACCTTAATGGCTGCTTTTGTTCTAAAATGTCACAATTTCACCGAAAATAAATTATTGCTACCATAAATATTTTTCATTCATAATTATTAAAGGGCGTGGGATAAATCCGCATTTCACACTTGAGAACCGTATACAGCGAAGGGGATTTATCCGCACCCCACATAGGATTATTATAAACATTCTCGTTTATTTTTTAATGTTTGCTAAAGCATTCTTAATGTCGTAGCATAATTTTTTTTTGGAATTTAGCTTTTAAACCGGCCATATGTTGCTGACACATATCCCGGAGATACATGTTGGTATTAGAGTACAGAAAATATATTATATCTATATTCATCAGCATAGGCAAAACAACCCTAACGTAGAGCCCTGGTCTCGTCCAAAACCCATCTCCATTTTATCAGGTCTGCCGTCACGTCGCTCCATCTTTCGGTAAGTTTTAATGATGCAGAATCCCTTTGTACACAGTCCAACCACCTTAGCCTTGATTTTTATTTCCTCCGGGGACAGGAAGACTCGTTAACCATAAGCCTATTTGACGGCTGACTGACCCGGATCATTGACACGTGACCGGCTCATCGGAGTCTGGTAACTCTGACATATTCGTCTCAGAATTCTCTACAGGATATACAGTTATCGCTCATCTTATTTTGTCAGAGCCCAACATTAAGATCCGTATATTAGGACGGTCCTGTTGAGAGTCATGTAGAGCTTGACTTTAGTCTTCCTTGAGAGGAATCTTGACCGTATTTGATGCATATTGATGCAATTATCCAAAGTCCAAAGTAGCACGGGTTTATCAGAATGTTTCGTAATTCCTGGAGATATGTGAATTTCTGGACGCCCGCGAAACTGTACTCTTCGATTCTCAGATGTTCAAATATTCTTTCTTAGTTTATAAGCATGCATTTTGTCTTGGTCTAATTGATTCTCACTTCTTTTTGCCAATTGCCGCTCTGATTCGCTTGCTTGCATCTGGCCACAGTGTATATGCCGTCCACATAGAAGAACCTGCACCGATTTATTAAGAATGCAAGCCTTACCATATTTATTAACTTTTGAGGAATATTGAGACTCCTCATCAAAATGTGTCATATGCGGATTTGAAATATATGAATAGGTGGTGCGTGTCAATGAAAAAAATCTGGGGCAGATTTTTTATCTTAATCATACGAGGCGATGAGAAATCACATATTTATAGATAATAATAGATAATAATAGGATAATAATAGAATAGATAGTAAAACGGAAAGAAATGTAATTTTTTCTAATGCGTCACTTTTAAATTAGTTTGCCACCGGTTGCCGTTGAGTTAGCACGTCGTATTTGGAATTATTTTGAAGCTCTGTTTTTACTCTTGCCATTTATGTATTTTTTTTATATTCTTTGCCCTAGTAGAAAAATGTAGAAGCTTGAGATTGAACAGACACATTTGCGGTATTTCATGCTGTTTTTATTTGATAAGGGATTAAAGCCGAAAGCAGCTACACTTACCATGCGATATTTATGGTGACGTCTTGAAACTGCGAAAGTGCTTTTGATGGTTTAAAAAGTTCAAAAGTAGTGATAGGGAGTTAAAGGACAAACCAAAAACAGGAAGATCCCTCAAAATTGACGATGACGCCCTAAATTTATTGGACCTTGGCTGTCCAATAACAACTGTGCAAGATCATTTGAACATGTTAGGAAATAAAACAGGCAAGGAATTAGGGTACCGCACGATCTTTCCCCAAAGGCCTTGGAGCAACGAGTAACAATCTGTGCATCTCTATTGGCCAGACACGATACAGATCCATTTCTCAGAAGAATTATTACTGGGGATGAGAAGTGGGTTCTTTACAATGATGCCAGTGGAAAAAACAATGGTTATCTCCAAAACAGGTACCTGTGCCTGGTATTTCGTGGGATATTTTGGGTATAATTCATTATGAATTATTAAAACCTGGTCAAACAGTTACAGCAAAGTTATACTGTGCCCAATTAGAAAGATTAAAAGTGGAGTTACTAAAAAAACGACATGTTTTGGTTAACAACAACAAGAGAATTTTACAGCATGACAATGCAAGATCATGCAGCAAAAATCACCCAGGACAAAATCAGAGAACTAGATTTGGAACTTCTGCCAAACCACCGTATTCACCTGATATAGCACCTCCTGACTATCATTTATTTAAATCTATGGAACATTCACTTCGAGAGCAAAAATTTTCAAATGTTGAACAGGTGAAAATTCACCTTGATTCATATTTTAACAATTAACCGCCAGAGTTTTACGAAAATAGAATTAAAATGTTGCCTATGTTATGAAGGAAGATCATAGACAATTAGGAAAATTATATAATATAGGAAATTATATAATATTATGTGTTTTTTTCTGAAATATTTTTTTCCGTTTTACCTAATACAATAAGTTGCTAACGTATTAGTATAAATTAATCCGAGTTTGTAGATCTACTTGCAAGAGGATTCAACGTCCAACCGGGGATAACTGAGTGAATATTTTTTTCACATCTTTAGAGCCGTTAAGCGTTGTCAATAAGCAATCAAATCTTCATCCCGATTCTGTGATATTGAAAAATATGAAAATTTAGAGCACTACACCTCGAGTTTTACTTTATATAGAATCTTTCGCGGACGCTCGGCATTTTCCACGCACCCTTAAATTAATTTCAATTTGCCACATTAATTTCAATTTGCTCACCAGTCACAAGGACCCCTGAGGGTTTGTAGGAACTACTTTAGGAACCACTGATTTAGAAGGACAGGGAACATACGTATTATCCGCAAATGACACAGTTTGAAAGCCTAAACTATTCGAGTCGACGAATAATATCTCTCTGGCTTATAAATATCTTTAGATTAAAACTGAGATGGGATATAGCTCGAGAGATGTATTTGATGTATATATAACACGTGTTTGAATAGGATATTTAATCTCAGTTTTAAACTTGAATGAGGTGTGATGATGTTGAGCTCAAATAAATATGATAAAAAACTCAGCAATTAAAATGTAATCAATTCGTTTTCTTGTACCGCGTTTTCTCAAAACCCGGCATTAAGAGATTCTCGTATATTTATTTCATAAGAAGCACATAAACTATACGAACATATATCGACTCGGTAGAAACTTTGAACATTCAGACCCAAGTTGATTCGATTTATAGCTAGGCACTTAGGATCCCTCCTACAATTTTACTTTCATTATGTATTAAAAGGATACGGATTTACTAATAAATTGAACCGTCCGGTTTATCGATAATTAGACGGATTTGTCTAATTATATTGAAAAATAATTAGCAAAAAATGCCAATTGAACGCTACTAATCACTGTATCACCATTTGTTACATACATTTACTTAGAAGCAATCAGTATAGGAATGAGTCGTCTATTCGCTCATATAATTGAACCATTTGTTTCGGCATATTGACAGAATCGATCTCGAATGTAATGCGTAGTCTGCTGCGTACTCTCAAAGTAATTATTTCTTGGCGAAAAGTTGATTTATTAAAAATTATTACATAAAAAATTGCGAAATATTATATCAATAATATTTTATTATTAAAGCTATTAACTATTAATATGATATATTAAAAAATCGTCAATGATTTCATATTTTTTTTGGACAGTCTTTAACGTCTACACATTTTAAAGTTGTTAGATCTAGAACAGTAGGCTCATCGCATTCGCATCGGGATAGATCGCATAGGGGACTCAGCTTTTGTTTTATGGGTTCATCGCATGTTGGCTCCGACAATAATGGGGTTGTACATCCACTATTATAGGTATGTGTACCCTCGGGACATTCCATAAAACCTTAAAACAATATCATGCATTTTATTGAATAAAAAATATTTTTATATAATTTAATAATATATTAACGATTACATTGTCCTCTAATATATCGACATCCACGATCGTGTGCACTGATAATACTGATTAGAAAAAATATTGTAAAAATTATTAACGGCTTCATGATGAATCTTTACTGGTTGAATATATGCAGAGGACTGTTGCTGTTGTATCTTTATTTTTATAATATGTTTTTTTACGGTACGAAAAAACATGTTTGAGTAGGATATACAAAAACAAGTTTATTTGTAATATTGAAGAATTTATGACATCATATTTAATCATCGCCAAAAAAATAACACTAGCTTATTTTACCTAATTTTTGTATTTAATTCATCATTTGCAAGCCATTATACTTTCATTGAGATTTCAAATATCTATAATCGAGAACTTTCTTTTATGCGAATACCGGCTTGGTATCTGGTTTTTATAAACAGGTTTCTTTCTCTTAACCTTTAGAAATGGATTTTACCGTTTCCACTGTATCCAGACAAATTGGAGAAGATTTTTTATGTATTCGTTATTATGCTCTCTAGGCGTTCTGTTACAAGAGACTACTAGCATTAACCATAGATTAATACTTGACATAAATATCGCGGGATATTTAAAGATTTTCTTTTCAGGATGTGTTGGTTCTATTTATTAGCAATCAGCGAGAGATCAGATAAATTTATTAATAGTATATAAGTATTAAGAGATTCAGTTGTTAATCATATATATATTGTATATACCCATCCTTCGCTTTAGCATGGTTTGCCTTGAATGTTAAAATTATCTCTTAATCTAACGGTTGGTTTAAAGAAGTTGTGTCGGGTAGTAAAAATACAACTTTGACATTTGAATGCTATAAATTGCATTATTAACATTCGATTTCTGAGATGAAATATTTGTTAAATCAATGAGTATATAGAAACAGCCTTCCCAGCTCTTGTATTAGCTACATCTGATGAACTATAATAGAAAATTTCCTTAATTTATATTTATCATTGCTCTAGATTTGAAGACTCTATTTATTCATAAAGGTTTTTATCATTAAATCTCTAGACGCTCTTGGCTGATTTTGGCCATTTTTAATTTCCATTTGCTGTACGTATTTAAAAAAAATGTTTTTTTTCTTGATCGCGTAAAGTGAAACCGCATAAAATGAGGTATGGGCGTATATCAATGTCCCTAACGTCCATTATGATCATAACTAGTTTTTAGATCTATTATATCAAACCTTAATTTGAGGTACAAACTAATTTGTCTAATTATCAAAATACAAATATTAAATCATCTTCAAAATGGGTAGGAAACTAGGATAAAAAACTAAAATAGATTGTCTATAGACATTCCTTTTTGATTATTGTCCTAGTATAATTATAAGTCAACACGCCATATTTTAACGAGTAGGTTATGGGCTTGAGAAATTAAAAAAGCTTTCTAAAATTAGCTAAAGTGTCTTTTATTCATCTGAGCAGATTTTTATTGTGGATGAAATGGGTATTTTTCGAAGAAAAAACATTTGTTCAATATCTAGGACTGAAAAAATGTTAGTGGATTTAAAGCAACAAAAGATCGATTGCTAGAAAAACATTTTTTTTATTATTTTACTATTTGACGATGGATGAATAACATGGCAAAAAAAATCAAAAGCGTGATTTATATATAAAGATTTGATGAAGATTCTAAAGATGCAGGAAGGTAATGATTCTCTCACGCTTAATTTTCCCCTAGCCAATGTCATAAAGAATACACAGAATTCATAGATTTCGTAGATTCACTGTAGATTAACCTATCCGGTTACTTAACGTAGCTAAGTCGCGGTTAACTTAAATTATCAAACTGATAATATGTTACCTACAAGCCATAACATTGGTTTTCAATAAATGTTAAATTATTAATACACGAAGAGATGATTGATATGGCTACATTAGTTCCTCCTGACACGAAAGGGAATTCCCAACAGTTTAATTTCAACGATTAGTGCAATGACAAACAAAATTGGATTGACAAGTGGCTCTATTTTGCAATTTCAAAGTGGAATAAAATAAGGTTAGTGATGACGTTTAGGCAATAAAACAAATGTTTTAATATGGTTTAGTGATTGCGACGCCTAATATATAAAAATACGTGTTATAAAGTTGCCCATTCCCTTTTCCATATATTATAGTCTTAATAATAAGTCTTATTATACACGGTGATCTGGCGGAATCTATTTTCCTTGTTAAGCGATGGATGAGTGTAGAGAAAATGATACATTTATCATAGTAAGGACCTAGCTAAGGAGTTGTCAAAATATTTGTGGGTTTTAAGTTCACCTAATGAAATTACCTAAGTCTTTATTTATTAAATTTGAGTTTCTCTAATAATAACGTTCTTCCAAAAAGGAGTTTTAATTTATTTATATTCATATAATTGCATATAAAGCCTAAAGAAATCTTTCTGCTTTTATTTTTTTGGCCCAGAGTAAAAAGTACACAGCCTGAAGTCTGAAGGGAGACAGTTGAAGTATTTTATGCTATTTTTATTTTATAAATGCAATTTTTTAGAGATATTAAATACTCAACTTTGGCATAGATGGTTTCAAAAGTTCAAAGTGGTCAAAGTAGGTGAAAGCACCAACCAAAATCAGGGAGATCTTCTAAAATCAATGATGACATTTTAATCTCATTAGTGGAGTACGAAACCTCTGTGATTATAACTATAAAATAATTTTAAAAGGCACTTAAAAATAGACAAATCATGTGGATGCCGCATAAATTTTCTCAAATAGTCTTAGAACAAAGAAAAATCATTATTCCATCTTTACTGATATGAAACCGATATGTTTCTCAAATAGATTGTTGCTAGGGATGAGAAATGGGTTCTTTATACCAATCCGAGGAGAAAAAAACATTGGCTTCCATCAGAACTGGTCATTATTGTCTAAAAAAGGTTCTCCGATTCTTTTTAGTAGGATGTTTTGGATATAATTAATTATAAAATTTGAAAAAATCTGCTTTGACAGTTATATTTAAGGCGTAGTGTTCCCAAAAGGGAAGATTAAATTAGATACTGCTTAAAAAACGATCAGTTTTAAGTAACAATTATAGTTAAATTCGAACACGCGGGACAAAATAAGGGAATTAGTTTCCGAAGCTCTGCAACATTCACTATATTCTTCTGATAATCTATCTTCGAAGATTTTTTTTTAACTCGATGGAACTGAATTTTACATAAGAGGTATTAAATCTGCATATTCTGTTAAAAAGATCATAGATAATAATTATAATTGAGAATAATATTTTATCATGTCGACTGAATTACTTTTCTAGGAAGTAATGCAAAGCATTGTTTAATTTTATTTAAATAATAATAAATATATCTATTAATAATTAGCATTCTTTCATCGATAAGATTAAATCTGATATGGAAAATAAAATAATTTAAATTTATTTGAAAAAAAAATCGTTAAATCTAAGATGATGAATTTTCTATGAAGGAATTTCTTATAAAAATTAATCTCAATACCTCACTAGACTATTTTATTTTTTATACATAATATAATTGGCTATACCATTTATATAGTCGCTTTAATTTGAATGTAATTGCTTTAAAAATATGACTTGAAGAATCCTCAAATGTATTGATGAGCTTCTATTAAAAAAAAGAAAGCAAATGCAATGATAAACTAATGTAATATCTGACATGGTGGATAAAAAATATTAAAAGATAATTATTAATATAACATAAAATTTATTTGGAACTGCTGTAGATGTGAGAAGAGCGTTGTGTCAGAGTTCTATGCATGTGAGAATTCGAACTATGTGTGAAAAGCATAGATTCCACATGGGAGAGCTTTGCAGCTTTCCCAGAAAACCACTAATGCGCTGCAGGATGGCAAAGTTCAGCTTTAATGAGCTTGAAAATGCAAAGATTGAAATGTTCAAGAACCTTAAATAACTCAAAATGATATAGCCGAATGTATTAATTAATTTTTTTATTAACATTAATTATTAATATCGGATATTTAAAAAATATAGTAAATCGATGCTGAACTTTTGCTATGACTGTACACATATTTTAATAATAATAATCCATGCAAATCGACTACATCGTTAATTATATACTAACATGGAAGTTTAAATAAATAATTACCGTGTTTAAATAATTATTTTATTTACATAATATTGAGTGAGGTAAATCAAAATTACGGACAATTTTTCATCTTCCACGGTGGGTTCGTTGCTGTTTTTTTTTAATAATGTTCACAGTTAGTACAATTATTTATTAAAGTTAGTACAACTATGTCAACAGTTAGCACAATTATCCGATATTAACGGGTCAACTATTTAATGTAAACAGATCTTTATTAATGTATTTTTTTAAAATGATAAACTCTTACATAAGTATAGAGATAAAATTAGGGGCCATGATAAAGTATACATGAATTTATGTGTGATATCGTAATTAAATAAAATAACTGTTTTCTGTTTATCTGTTGTTGTTTTAAAATATGGTGACAAAATTTACCATAATGAATGCAAAATTGCGCTTCAGATTAAAATATTATAGAAGTTTTAAGTTGTAAACATACTGAGGTCATTTAAAATATATTCAAGATATTAATAAAAATGACATAACACTGGTAGATATGATCATTGCAAATAATAGATTTTTTTAATTATATAAATAAACGTCTAAATATATTAAAACAAAACCAACCAGAGCCATTAATATTTGTGTGCAGAGTTGCGACTTATATTTTGTACTATTATTTAGTCAAATAGGTCTTATTATTATTATATATTACTATAAAATTAATAGAATAATAAAAAAATAGGCTGTGTAAATTCATGCACTTTTATTTATCATATCGGCAGAAAACTGTAAAAAATATTTTTTTCGCATTGATAGTTTTCGCAGCCAACATTGTTAAATGTCACTTTGTAACGACATTTGGGTAT
Source organism: Philopotamus ludificatus (assembly GCA_022495035.1). Classification (NCBI taxonomy): domain Eukaryota; kingdom Metazoa; phylum Arthropoda; class Insecta; order Trichoptera; family Philopotamidae; genus Philopotamus; species Philopotamus ludificatus. Next base: position 10,425 of record JAGXCT010032717.1, read on the forward strand.
TTTTAATAGTATCACGCAGAATCGTGCAATGGACGTGTTCGAATCAGTAAACTCACTCAACCTAATTGAAATAGTGTTGGAAAAAACAAACACATCTGGTTTCATTTGCTTTCCCAAGCCGAATGAACACAAATTCCAATTTTAAAAGTTGCGAAATAAATGTATGCCCCCGGTGGTTTGCTCACTGTTCAGCTTAATTTCATTAAAACTGTCGATTCGCATACATTATAATTTAATATAGAAAATATGTAAATAATATGGGAACCAGAAAGTAATCGCGTATTTTTTTGTACCGATGTTGCGATGTCTGTTTGTACCCAATCGCGGCTAAATAAGCAACCAAAGTTTTTAAATTTTCGCGAATAACTCTTTTAATATAAATCCTAAATGTCACAAACTTTTAGTAATTGTCTAAAAAGATATAAATAATACATATTATAAATAATCATTGTCCTTTATTGTCTGTAATTGCAAATAAAAAAACACAACAATATTGGACAATGTATTTTCTCGCTCGCATCCTGTACGAGTGGCGTGAGCTCATACTTTAGACTTTACGCGCCATATTGATTAGTTAAAAAAATTGAAAGATCGATGAAATTATGAATAACTATTTTTATTCTTAGAATAATCCATTTAAAAAAAGAATGCTTGGGGTCTTTGATAGACCCCGTTCGGATGGCGCGGTATTATACGCCACTATTCACGTTGCAGTTCTTTTTTTATTTTTAAGACAAAGAATTCGTTTTCGAATATCGTCCTTTTATCATTAAATTGTAACTAGGGACTTGAGATGGATCTTTTACAGCAGCAACTCAGAAAGAATACAAAAAAATAAAGATAAACGTCCAATTTCATTTAACGGAAAGAAGATCATTTTTAATCACGCCAAAATTTAGGAGTTAAACTGTAAAGTTCTACTACATCTTCCACTATATCCATGATATTATCTTTTTAGGTCTATAAAATATTAACAGTTAGAGAAAAATATTTTCCAATAAGGTAGAGGTTGACTTGAAGCAGTATTTTTATGCATAGCCGGCAAGTTTTTTATAAGTTATTGTAAATAGCAATTTAAACTATATTTTATAGTATCACGTAATATCATTGGAAATAATAAATTGTAATATTTTTTTAAATAATACGATTTGTTTCTAGTCCTCCTGATATTGGATATTTTGTTATGACCCGGTCATTGATGGCCTCGAAATCTTCAAACCACATAAGAATCGCCAAAATGAATATATATAATGGAATTATATTTGTGTTTCATCAGTATACAACTGGTTGCTGACTAGTAATCATGCGTTTTCCCATCATTTTCCTATTTCTATTTGCAATTTGCATTAGCTCGACTTTGCAATATACACCGCGGAGTAAGTTATTTTTTTATAACATTTATTGTTATACATCTAATGCTAACATATTATAATAATTTATAGTTCCTAAATGTGAACCTGGTACGCATTTATACCTCAGCAGTTGTGGTAATCATAAAAAGACAACATGGACTCTCAGAAAACTTGCAAAGATCCGACCCCGGTTGATTTGGGACCAATTTGCGATTTGCTAAGATGCGACTGTGACGACCCAACCATATTGGATAAGAAAACCGGAAAATGTGTGGATCCTAAAGACTGTACTAAATAATTATTTAGAACAATATATAGAGTTATTAACTAATTAACATATTTTGAATAATGTATGTAAAATAAAATACAAAGAAAATCGTATATTTGAGTTTAATTTAATAACATATTTTATATCAAGGATATAAGGGATACTATTCTTCACTCACCATATAGTCCCGATTTAGCTCCTTCAAAATATTATTCGTTTCGATCCATGCATTATTATTTCGATTTATTGAAGATTTGAAAAAAATATCGAAGACTTTTTTGCTTCCAAACCCAGTAAAAATTTATTTTGACACCATAGTTTTTTTTTAAATAGATAAAAGACTGTTTTCTCTACCAATCGATAATATTCCAAATTAAAATTTGGAAATTTTCCTAAATTTGTAAGAATAAATCAATAACTTTAATATATACGTTTGTGTTTATCTATATACAATATCTCATGTCACCTTATAGAGAGGAAATTACAGGGGTCAAATTTAGGACAATAATTTATTTTATTTATAAATGATATTCAACGAGTACTTAATTCTGAATTTTCACTTTTTGCACACTATTTAGAAATATTTAGATTCGTTACTTGAACGTTAGATGGCCTTTCTTTGCAGATGGAAATTGATTCTTTGCACGATCAGGCAATATTAAATCGTCTTCCATTAAATATTATGGTAAAATGTCAAGGAATGACATTTTTTTTATCAACGGAACCCATCTTTTTTCATTGCAGATTTGGGAATGTTACTCTTCCTAAGCAATCTTTTGTTAAAGATCTGAGTATTTTGTTTGATTCCAAGTTAAATTTTAATTAACATGTATCGGACGTGTGTATGAGATCATCATGAATGTTGGGCTTTGTCTTGAGAAATTCTCATTACATACATATAACCTTAGTTAAAGAGTGCCATACGATACATTGGATCGGATCTTGCTCGAATCAGATTCCGTTATATGGGCACCTTATGACACCTTGAATTCCCTCAGATTAGAGAAAATCCAAAAGAAATTTTTAAGATATCTCTACAAGAGGGAGTTTGGATTCTACTCCAGTTTATACTCTAGCACATGGGTACGGGGTTACCTGGGGTATGTAAATCTCGAGAAAAGAAGGTCGATCGACTTGACAAAGTACTTCTTCTTGGGAGTACAACGAGCTCGTTCACGTGTGCTTTTTCTTCAGCCATATGTGAGGACAGGTGCACTCGGATAGAGAACTCTCCGGTAACTAGAGCTATTACTCTGCTTAATCGCTAGGCCGACTATGTAGTTTAATTTGATGTTAAATATCGCCATTTATTTGATCTCTTATATTAGATTTTATAATTTCATATAACAGATTAAGTTATGACAGTATTTAAAAAAAATCACTTTATTATTATCCTTCCATATGTTTATGTTATTTTTTTTCAATCACTTTTTTGTTACTATTTCTTACACCTCATTTAATCTGTAAAGCGAATAACGCTTTGTGTTCTCATGATAAATAAAAAAAAAAAAAAATATAAGACGATAATTCTTCTTCATATGACAATGCAAACACCTTATACAGTAAGAATTACCTATGACAATATTTAGGAACTAAAATGGAGGGTACTACTATAAATAAGAATATTATCTTTTTATGTACATACGGTACACACTGTAAGAAAAACCTTCTCGAAATATGCAAATGTAAAGTCATAAAAAAAATATGTTTTTATAATTGCGCGATTTGTTTCCGGTTCTCTTAATATTTGATATTGCGTTATGACCTTCAGTGACCACTGAATCTTTAAATCACATAAGAATCGCTAAATAAATATATATTGGAATTTTATTTATGTTTTATCAGTATACAACTGGTTGTTGAAGTGTAATCATGCGTTTTTACACGATTTTTCTATTTCTATTTGCAATTTGCATTAGCTCGACTTTGCAATACACACCGCGGAGTAAGTTATTTTTTTATAAAACTTATTGTTATACATCTAATGCTAATATATTATAATAATTTTAGTTCCTAAATGTGATCCTGGTACGCATTTATACCTCAGCAGTTGTGGCGATGGGTCAAGGACAACATGGTCTCCGAAAACTTGCAAAGAACCGATCCCAGTTGATTTGGGAGCATTTTGCGATTGGGCAAGATGCGATTGTGACGAACCGAAAGTTTTAGATGAGAAAAACGGAAAATGTGTGGATATTAAAGATTGTTCTAAATAAATATTTAGAATAATTAATCGATTTAAAAGGTTATAATTAACATAAACATATAATTCAACTAAAATAAAATATAAACAAATGCTTATATTTGTGTTTTATTTAATTAAATATTGATTGTTAATATTTTATCTTTCTAAATCTAAAAAAAATCTTATATAAAGATTTAAGCGATAAATGATTTATTTTTGATTTTTTTGAACTTGATCACTATTCAATAATGATCGAGAGCTATTAATAAATTTTATACAGCAAAATCTGTAATGTTTGTGTGTAATAATTACTATTTTTATTATTATTTTGTTATTGTCCTAATATAATTATTATGATTAATCAAGACCATATATTATCAAGTCAACACGCCGTATTTTAATAAATAGGTTATGGGCTTGAGAAATAAAAAAGCTTTCTAAAATTAGCTAAAGTGTCTTTTATTCATCTGAGCAGATTTT
>JAGXCT010032718.1:0-11635 GCA_022495035.1 Philopotamus ludificatus
TTTTGTGAAATGAAGGTCGTCAGCCTTCATCCCACCCCTCTGTTGACCAGCGTCATTCAAAAGCATTCAGAATGGTTTATAATTAAAGATCGTGAATTAATATTGTTTATAGTCGTGTTTTATTCCGCCATATTTAAATAATATTTAAAATATAATCTTTTTATTAATACTCAGTTCCACAAAACAAAATGCAGAAAAAAGTAACTATTCTCTCTCTGTTTCATCTTCAGGAAGAGAAAGAAATCGCATGGGTCATATCCGGAAAATATAGAGGCTGAGGCATCATAACGATGTTGTTGTTGGTAAAAAAAATCGATCGAGTATTACTGATTGTATTTTGTAACAAGGTTGATTTATTTTTTGTATCGCATTCAGTGTCGTAATTTTTTCAGAATTTATTCAGTTCGTTTTTTTCATTATAAAGGGCAAATACTGTAATGTCTGTTCATTAACCCTTCCCACTCTGTCCACTTAGTTGAATCTATGAGTTACTCTCATTATATTTTTTATAAATTTATTAAAAGAGAAAAAGCATTTACATCCGATTCGATAAAATACACTTTGCTAAAAAATCTTTTGGGCCAATACGTCTGGCACATGGATGAAAAAGGTTAAACATAATTTCCAACAACAACAAAAAATCTCGGATCTGATGAATAACATATGTTTTAAAATTCTCATTTTATATAATAGATGTTTTCCTCTCTAGTCGAGTAATGTCACGTGTCGGTATTGGATGTGGTGGCGATGGCGGTAGGCACAATTCTACGGAGCTGTGAGGAGCCAGGCCGCTATCTAGGCCAACTCGGTGACGTGTGTGCCACAGTAGGTGCTCCTAGTACCCGATCAGACTGTAAGTTAAATACGAATTTGTCCTAGCCTCGTCTGATTATTATTGTTACAATCTGCAATGTTGACAGCTCGGCTCCCGGGCTCGTGGCTGGCGACCTGACCCGTATTTGAAGAGCCTAGATAACCTAGAAGACGACCGTCACAGTCCTGGCATCAGGGTTGAGACGAACGCGTCTCTGCTGGAGATCGCGTAGTGTCCTCCAGACGCCAAAGACCCGCCTCAAGGTTAGAAGGCCACTTATATACGTATATTTTACCTTTACTATCCTAGCCATTGTAAAGAGCCCTTATATTTTTCCAAATATCGGTCGACAAATTGCATTTACGTCATTGTGTATTGTATTAACTTCGCAAAGGTAAAACTGCGACTGTGGTAGCGAAAATCATTTGCGAGGTGTTTGGAGAAGATGCCCTCAAAGTTCGACAATTCTACTGATAAACCACTGATCGGGCGACCTTGAAGTCTGATGACCACAAGTTAGAAGTCATAATTGACATCAATCAGCCGTATTGAGACAATTGCATCGTATAGGGATGGTTTCGGGGTTTAAACTCGATATTTAGATTCCTCATCAATTGTCAAATGCCAATTTATTGGATCGTGTTTTAACATGCGTTGCTAACATGAATGCCAGACAAAACCACGATCATTTTTGAATAGGTTAACAACTTCGAAGTCCAAATTTTTTAACCAATGAACAGATTTAAACATCCGCAAAACTCTCCGGAATTGCACTTCTATGAGAGAAAATGTTTCCTTGAATGTATCTACGGCGCTAACCATGTCAGTTAATGTTTTGTTCTTTCATTGAAGTCGCAAATTTAACTCTTTTAGTTTTCCTGTAATGTTAGAGAATCGAGATAAAAAACCCACTTATAATTTTCCAATTGAGGATACGATTTGCCAGCTGTTGCCATAAACTCCTTTATTTCAGGTAATAGACCCAATAATCTTTTTAAAAACTTAGCACGGCTCAGCCATCTTTCATCATCATCATCACATTCTTCATGTAATACTCTGAATCATTGTCTTTGCAAACTGTTTTCACAAATATAATGAACTATTTTGAATGCTACATTCATCATATTGTCTGAATTTAACATCTTTGAGCACAAAACCTGCTGGTGGATAATGCATTGGTAGTTGATAAAACTTGGAATATCATCATCATTTTTACAAAGAGTTATAAACCCATTATGCTACACAACCATAGCTCGACACCAGTTTATGAATCGGTAATTCTGTTTTATTAATAAAAGACTTGAATGAATTATATATGTCTTGAGCTCTCGTTTGTAAGCCCACAGCAAAATTGTTAACAATTCCTCTGTAACAGATATATCTTGGAATCCCATTCGAATAAATACACATAGCTGTGCGTTGTCAGTGACATCCGTTGATTCGTCGAATTACAAGGATATGCATTTATTAATACTTTCTTTAAGAAATTTATATGAAACGTAAACACAAATTTTATGAAACCGAACAAATTGATTCTGGTTTCGATATCAGACAGGTGAGCGACTAGGAATATGTGGTCGATGCGTTGACTACCCGTGCTATAGATGCTTCTTATTCATTTTTCCAATATCTCTTTTAATAAATTTGTAATTGCCAATAAGCGCAGATAGTATTCAAATGGGTGACAATTCTGAATACTTCTGAGTCACGCTGGTCAACAGAGGGGTGGGATGAAGGCTGACGACCTTCATTTCACAAAAAATAATTGTCAAAAATATAAGCTAGGAAGCGGGCAGCAGCGCTCTTCAGTATAAAAAATCACTGCGGTACAGAAGGCAACGGGGAAACCACTGCACTATATATTCCCATGAAAACCATGTCCATGGTCCTCCATAAAAAAAATCATGCCAATGGTCACGATCCTCAGAAATGAGGGAAAGTAGATAATCGATTCACGACCCAAAAAAAAAAAAAAAATTTAAAAAAATATAATGAGATTAACTCATAGATTCGACTAAAAATGAATAGTAGAAAGGGTGTTTTTTGAACTTTTTCTTAGGTGAAAGTTAACTAATCAGTTATATTATGATCGCATTGTACGACAGTCGAAAGTCTGAAACACACGGTCCGATTCTAACACATCTATTAATGGAAGTGTAGTTGAGTGCACTGCGGGGCCCGACTGCATTATTGCTGCAAATTCCGCCCAACTTTGCTAAACTTGTCTCAGGTCGGGCACAACTATCATTTGGCCTTTGTCCAGTACAATATTCGGTCCATGATAACCGGGGAGCGTTACCTCTGCGAATTTTACGACTGAAAACGCTACAATTGGGTCAACGAAACGCTTTGGAAAATGATATTTGTAGTTGTCGGCTGCTTGCTAAAAGTAGGACGGCGGATGTGTCTAAATGAAAATGGGAAATTTCCCATCGGAGCCGGGCGATGCCGAGAGGAACGCTCTTAAGTCAAAGAATTTGTTTGCCTTCGGGTAGGAAGGAGAGAAGGTACTGTAAACAGGATGTTTGGAGAAAATTAATATACGAACCACTTGAATCGATGCCAACACTGTGCCGGCCTTTGAGGTAAGATGAAAGGTTCGAAAATGTGGAGGAAGAGCTCTTTGCGCGCGAAACTCTTAAAATTTAGAGTGTCACACATACACACACAGAGCCATAAATACGGTATCTCTAAAAATATAAAATATTAGTGTTTGCAAATGAATAAAACTAAAATTATTTAAATAAATACGAGTTTATATAATGAAATTTGAAGAGGAATTTCGTGCAGTTTAATATCAGTCTCCATTTAATATTTAATATAAACGTAATATATTCAGTCTTGAAACTTTATTGTCGCATGTGCTGAATGTATGAGACATTTCAGAGATATGCGACGGGCAAAACAAATAGTGTAATTTATCATCCGCGTACCATTTGCCACTGCAGATTAACGATAAGGCTCGAAAGCTTTAGAGGCATGTAGGAAACGGAAATGTGCGGAAAATATCGACTCCAAAAAGTGCTGTAAATTAAAAAAAAGAGCTCATAAAATACGAGGATTGGACGAAGGCGTCTAGACATTCAATTTTTATGAGACAGCAATTTTTCTTGAAGCGAACATACACCGCCACGTCCTCAGTGTCGTCGGCCAATCGAAAGACAAAGGGTTTGCTATGGGAATTGACGACATTAACGCTGATTACTTTCGGCATGATGTACAAATGACGTCGGTGGTTGAGACATTTCGCACAAAGCGACGTCATTGTGCTCGGCAACACACCCCGGCGACAATCTTCTCGCGACAATGCCGTCTTAATAGTCTTCCATAAACAGAAGAGGAGGAGGAACTCGTCCACGCCTTCGAGGTGGCTAGCTGCTTCGTACCGTGAATGCAAGAAGGCACTAAATCTTGCAAGCCGAACAATGGGTGTCGCTACTTGAAAAGTCTCGACTGTGTTATGACACGGATGTACCAGTAGTTTGAACTTTTTAATATAAAAAAAAATATTAATAAAATATAAATAAATAAATTAGTGAAATCGCTATCTTGTGCGTAACGCTTGACTATAAAATCAGTGTAATTGAACATCGAAAATTCAGGTATTTTTACTATAATCGGTCCTACATCATTGGGACAACCAATTCCCAATATTTTTCTTACAAACATCAGCATAATCGAAACGTTTTCTATGGGATTAAAATCAGGTTGTTCTAAAAATTTATCTGATTCATTGTGCACAATTTCATGGAGAGCCAAAATGCCCAAAATTGAAATGATTATTAAGTAATCTTTATGCATTTAACCGTGCCGATCGCGTACATTGGGTACCACAACTTTTTCATTTTTCTCCAATAACTCTTTTAATATAATCCTACAGGTCACAAACTTTTTTTATTTGGCTAAAAGAATCTGGAATTGCGAAAAAAAATGTTACGACGCGCGTGATGTTTTTTCTCGCTCGCATCCGTTGCGATGTGCCGAGTGAGAGTGAAGCGTGCGAGTGACACGTGCTGCGAGAGCTCAGTCTTCGACGAGACATCGCCGAGAACGTTGTCATAGTGATAACAAGCCGGATAGGTTATTATTATCAAATCCAGTTTTTTATTATCAAATATGTAGTTCGATTTACAAAAGGGATTGAAATAATTTGACCACTAATTTCAAAATTTTTAATCCAAAATAATGCGTTTGATTCATTTTTTTCCCATTCAATACCGTGTTTCATATTGATATATTAAGAACCGGTAAAGATACAGCGAACAGAGATTTTTATTCTCATAGGCAAAATTAAGCTTCACAAAATTAATAAAAAAAATATATATTATATATTTTTGTTGAGATGAAATGCGGCTTTCCAAACTCCAATTACTTGATTTATAACATCTTCGACCACGTTTTTAATATTGCGTTCCAATACACAAAAATTCCTCTCAGTATATATACAGCCGTTGTCCTGAAACCTCTTGGCTGACTTAATTAATTTTTCTCCATTCCTATACGGATTTTTATATCTTGATTTTAATATGTTTTTAATAGGGACTCGCTTTTGGAATATATAACTAGGTTTTTCTTATATTATTAAATTTCTAGATAAGTTTTCAAATATCAATTTCAATTTCTCATTATCTTGAGAATCAAATATCTCAATATTTGAAAACAAAAAAAAAATTGATATCTTGAGGTTTTCACTGTTTCATAGTTTTTAGTGTTCGTAAATATTTTGGAGAACCGAATCTCAAAAAAAATATTTTATCTATAATAGGTTAGGACCTGTCCTGTCCATAAAATTTTCATATTTTGAGATTTTTATTGTTTCATAATTTAAAGTATGCGTAGATATTTTGGGAATTTTATTTCTTTCTAAATGTTTAGTTTTTAGCCTTTTTAGATTTTAGCGCATAAAAAGATTGACTCAAATTTGAAATATTGTTGGGAATATATATTTAATTTTTTATTAAAATCGGTTGATTGGTTTTAAAGTTATGCTCAATTTATGAAATCTCTTGTTGTAGGTAATTTGGCGTAATTTAGGCGTAAGTTTTAGGCGAAATCGTGCGGTCGAATAGAAGAGATTAAATTACAATATCTTTTCTTATTCCTGATAGAATCAATGCATTTTTTTATATTAAATATTTTTCTTCTATTTATTTTTCCTGATTTATATGATTATATTGCCTATATGGGACCCCAAGTTTTGATTTTTCTTGAATAACTCTTTTAATATAAATCCTACATGTCACCATTTTTTGTATTTGTCTAAAAAAACTAAATAACACAGCAATATTCGCTTCTGTTGCCACGGGCGCGATGTTTTTTCTCGCTCGCATCCACATCCGGTACGATGTGGCGTGTACAAGTGAAACCGTGCGATTGACACGTGCAGCGAGTGCTCAGTCTGCGGTGGAACATCACCAAATGTGTGCTTGTCATTTACGCCTCATATTGATTAATATAAAAATTCAAAATATCGACCAAATTTTGAAACATATAAATAACTATTTTTATTCTTCTGTTTTAAGTCAAGATATCAGTGAAGAATTCCTCAATATTTTGGCTTGAAATGTTTGCGATTTATTTTCCATTATAAATAGACCCCATTCGGAGGAAGTGTTTGTTTTCGAGCCGCCATGACGGATCGGTTAAAATAAATGCCAAATAAATTTATTAAAAAATAAATAATTTAGTACCTCAATTATGTTGTTGCTAAAGTATTCATGTATTGATTAAACATTAATTTTTCTTTGCTATATTGGTTTTGTAGAGTAAAGTTTCCGCCATATATGAAAGAGCTAAACTTTTATGAAAGACGTCGACAACTCATATAAAGTATTTTGAATGAAACATTTTCCCCGAGTTATATTAATATTATGCCATTTATATTCTTCTGAATTCAACATTCAACGTTGCCTACAAATGAATCCAATGAAAGGTTTGACATCTTTCGGAAAACACGACTCGCTAATTAACAGCGAGTTTATTAATATAATTTGTCGGTAACAAATTTGCAATAGTTCACGGGAGATGCTATCAAACGTATATGTGCCATTGATCAATCAACACGTTCGTGGTTCGGCATGGAATTAGCGTGCTTGTCACTGCTCAAAAGTTAGACCGGCTACCGGAGGACGCCGCGTGATCCTCGGCAAGCCTTAATCAGCAAAGCCCTGCGACACTCGTTAGGGCCAAGGGATTATCTGGCCCCGAAGAGGTCTGGCATCGCAGATTAAAACTAATCCTCGTTAATCCACCGACAAACCCCCGTCGGTTACATAACTAACTTTGAATTTAGGTGCAAGTGCGAAACAGTCGTAAACGGTCGTATACGCCCCCCCCCTTCCCATATTTCCATCATATTGTAAAATGGGAAAAACGCAATTATATTACGAACACGTTCCCGGGGAGGAAATGAAACGTTCGCATTTATCTTTCGCGAATGCATTTTAAAATATGCAGGAAGTGTACTGCACTTACTATGGTTTGCTTTTTCTATTCAATATTTATTTTATGAAACGCCCCCTTTGCATATTCGCAATGTAGAATCCACAGATTTAAATAATGACATCAAATCTAGAGACGTAAAAAAAAAAGTTAGTTAATTTGAATTTTCTTAAGAATAATGGGCTCGTTTAAAATTAACACCAATCTGTAATCATTAACTTAAATATTATTTTATGATTTAGAACAGGGGTGAGCAACCTTTTCTTACAACGGACCAGCTACAAATTTAAAAATGTTGTGTGGACCGTATGTAAGAAACTTATGATTTTGCAAACACTGGTGAACTCAAACTATCCATACTAAACTATTAACAAAATAATCATAGTATTAAAAAAATACTGAAATAAAACAATCATTAATATGTGAATAAAGATTATCTAACCGATCCGTCACGGCGGCTTGAAACCAACCGCATCGTCCGAAGGGGGTCTATTTTTCAAGCATTTATTATTTACTATAATAAGCATTTCAACTCAAGATATTTAGAAAATTTTGATCAATGTCTTGACAAAAAAATGATTCTATTTTTTGTGTGTTACATTACAGCGGAACCATGTTAGTTACCGTGTTATAGAAGGGTTTCCTATATATTAATATATTAGCTAAGATTTTTTCAATAGCTTCTTGAATTTTCTGCTCTACTTTTTGCAAAAGATCTGTTATTTTCGTTTGTTAGCTTTTGGCTAATTGGTATAAAACCGTGCAGTTCGATCTTTATTGAAATGTGGTGTTTTAAAGCATATTTTACCTACTTCTCATATTCTCTTCTCATGTTCTTCTATGTATATTAATAATAAGATATTTTACTGATTCTACTCCTTTAACCGATCCGTAACGGTGACTCGAAACCAACCGCGTCGTCCGAAGAGGGTCTATTTATAAGGGAAAATAAAGCCCAAGCATTTCAACCCAAGATATTGATAAAAACTAGAGTCCCAAATAGACTCCATCGGCATGGCTAGGGTAATAACAAATTTGGCATTGCTTCTTTGCTATTAATTGATATATATTTGCAGATATAGACGACACGCTTTCAGGCAAAATGTAAAATCTTTGAAGGACCACACGAGAAAGTGTAGCGGGCCGCATGCGGCCCGCGTGCCGCGGGTTGCTCATCCCTGATTTAGAATAAACATCGTTAGGAGTATCTTCCTTTACAAAGCCATCATGATTGGACCGATAAATACTTGAAAAAAAACAAAAGATTACGATTGAAGAATACATGGCTCATGTCCAAAAATGTACATGGGAGATAAAAAAGACGAATGTGTCCCTTTATCAAGAGTCGAGGACGATGAAACACGAATGCTATGCCTAGTAAAATATTGTATTTTTATAACACGGAAGCTTCCTATCTACTTTCTATTTAGTTTTTGTGTAGCCAGCGTGTTGTATTTAGAGCCCCTATATTTTTAAAAATGGGATGGGATAAAATTCAAAAATGACAAATAGAAATATTTTGATGAGCCATATCCCCAGTTGAAGAATTATTACAAAACCTCTCTATAGTACAAAGTATGGTTGCAATCAGTGGTGACTCGTGGGTAAAATATTTGGGGGTGCTGCGTAATATTAGAAATAAAAAAAGCTCTCGCTGTTTATTTTATTTAGGATATACAAAATAAGGCGAGGTTAACATACGACATAATATTGAGGGCATGGGCCTTATCAAACCCTCGAATAGCAGTCGAGGCCAAAGGAATCTGAGTCTCACACGTGACGTGAGGGCTCTCCTTTCGTGTTCATACCCCGGGGACCCAAGCCGTCTTGGTGTGCCGTTTTTTTTTAATGAGTTTGGTATGAGTTTCCCTCTCTTGGCCATTGCTGGCATTGGACGTACATCTTCTACCTTGTTGTATCGGATTTTACCCTCTCGACTGTGTCCATCAAGTAGCCGGTCGCAAGTGATTATTAGCTCTGTCGCACAATTGCAATCCTTTCATCATGTGAAAGACCTCCTCAGAGAGGGGTCTCCCTTAGAAAGGAGGAAGAGGAGCAAAAGTATCGAGACTAGACCAATTTTTGGTCAACAGATTAGGGGTTTTCCTTCCCAGGGTATACTGGCTCTGTGGTGAGAAATCCGTTAGAGACCAGATATGTGTACACGTACACATATGTATTTTTCTCAATTTGCTTGGGGGTGCTGCTGCTCCGCAGTGTATAGAATACATTTGAATAAAATAAGTTTGGAATGGCGTCTAAATCGCATCTCAAATATATGCAAGATTTTAATATGATTATAACGTTTTGGGTCCGTAGAGCTTATTTTAATAGAATAGCGTTTTAAAAAAGTGGATTATATTTAAAAACACGCTTTTTAAAAAAATCTTAAGTATGCTTCGGATGAATAGATTTTTCATCTAGTTTTATTAATAGAAAGTTTTTCAAGTGTTTTCAGTTTGAATTAAAATATTGTTTTATGTATGTATAAAAATTATTCTATTGTTAGTTAAAAAAAAATATATTCAATATTAGTTGGATTATTGCACACATTAATATGTGGAAAAGTGGTTTATTAATCTCACATATGAAGTATGATTAAATAGAAACGGAGCGTCTCATCGCCTTTGCACTTGAGCGTACATCGTTTTGCTTCTTCGACACAAAGTCTCAACAGCTCTGCATAAATGTTATGCAAACTTGAAATGGGAGAGAAATGTTAAAAAACACATAATGAAGAGAGCGAGTGGGACCGGAATGAAAGAGAGTGGAGAGGGTGAGCTATTTGGAGGTGAAAATTTAATGTATTCAAAATATTTTCTCTTTCAATTTGCACCTCCTCAGTTGGAAAAGTGAGAGAAAATAAAATTCTGCGAATTGCCGACGATAAAAATCTACCGTTGTATAACTTTTATTAGAAATGGCCGAACGGGGGGAGAGTGTGGAAAAAAGTGAGAGGGGTCGATGGATAAAGCGGGGATGTTGTATTATGTGAAGCATCACGTTCGCTGCTCCAAAACGATATTAATTAATCTAATTAATTCGAGATTTACTTTGAATTAACAGGAAAATGTAAAATAAATTAAAAATAAATATGCCCGATGTGAAATTAATTAAAGTGCGGTAATACTTTGGCAAATCTATTATTTAATCACTGATGGATATATATTTTTTCCGTCCGAATTTACACTCCAATAATTTTAGATATCTTGAAAAAATATTTGAATTGTAATTCTAATTAATATAATTTTAATTACATAAGTTTTTAATAAAAATATTTTTTTAGAATGTTAGCCGTTTTCACTCTGTCCACATTTAGACGAATCTATTAGTAACTCTTATAATATATTTTTTTAGAGAAGTGGTTCTGAGCCGGTGTTTCACGGAACAATAGTGCTCTATGAACATAGAGAAAGTATCCCGCTAAAATTTTAAAATCAATCAAAATAAAAACAGTTATTAGGGCGAGAAAGGCAAAATGTTCAGGTAAATTTTGGAACATAATGATGTTTTTTTTTAAAACGAAAGAAACGCTATTTTTAAATATTACAAACGATATTTAATGTATCAATATGGCATATTTAGCTGATATCTTCAATTAATTAAATAACATTTAAAAAAAATATCACTTTGCACATACAGTCAAACCTTCTATAGCGCCGAGATAGGAACCACGCTGTAGAAACCCGCCCTACAGAAGACTAGGCACCCATACGAAATTTTGGGTTAGATTTTTTTAAATTGTATTTTGTAAATTGAACGTAATTAATATGTCAAAATTTTTTAATAACATATTTATATTTATATTAATGACCTTTATTTCGTGCAGCATTGTATTACATTTTTATAAAATATGTAATTTGACCTTAGCGTCTTGTGGAAAATGGCGATCTAGAAGGAAGCAGTATAGGAGGGACTTCTGCACACGCCGCTATATAGAGGAAAGTGCTATAGGATGGTTGACTAATTAAGAGTAGACATGTTTCCCTCAATACAAAATAACAATATCGATGAACTAATTTATTACATAATATTTTTCATTATGAGAAAAAAATATTGCATACAAAATCCATTTTAAATATATTAATATTAAGGTATAGGTTTTCGTTACATGTGGGAGAATTTCTTAGGGTGTCAAAGAATCTTACTCTGAAAATGAAAATTTATGATATAACATTTACAGAATTTTGGATTTCTACTCAAACCGATTTTAAATTATTTCTAATAAAACAATTAAATATTAACCGATTCGTCAGGGCGGCTCGAAAACCACAGCGTTCCACCTCAAGTATTTCAAGTCAAGATATTCAACCGGATGCGAGCGACAAAAAACATCGCGCGCGTGGCAACAGAAGCGAATATTGTTGTTTTTATTTTTTT
>JAGXCT010032719.1:0-22011 GCA_022495035.1 Philopotamus ludificatus
TTTTTATGATTCTTTTGTAAATGTAAATAAATGCTTAATCTTTCGATTTATAATAATTTAGTTATTAATGTAAAACATACATATGTAAAGCTATTCAGGGAACAATGATAAATTAAATAAGTAATTAATATGTAGTACTTGAATCTAGTTTTTTTTCTCAAATGCGCCTGGATCCGCAATAAGATTAAGAACCCCTGATGTAGGGTATCCTCTCTTTGAGGAGGTATTTCCCGCGATGAAAGGATTGCTATTGAGCGACTAGGTTACTAATCACATGCGACTTGTTTTTAGCAGATATCGCCTAGAGAAGAAGACTACAAATACCGAGACAAACACCCTCCTACGTCCGTGAGCATAGTGAGGAGGATAAAATCCGATACCAACAGTGATAGAAGACACGCGTCCAATGGCAGCAATGGCCAAGAGAAGGAAAACTCTTTACAAAAAACCGCATGTCGAGACGGCTTATGTTCCAGCGATATTTCCTTTAGCCTCGACTGCCATTCGAAAGTCTAGTAAGGCTCATACACTTAGCGAGTGAGTGTCTCGTGACTGGCAAATGACGCTGATTAATACAAATCCAATAATATATCTAATACTCGGATTTACTAACGAACTTATGGATTCTAGATCCCCATAAATCCAATTATCAAATTCCTATCCAAATAACGCAAAGTTAATTGACAGTTTATCACATTGAGATGACCATAGAAGATAAAGGGTTAAAATATACTGTAATTTAGACAGTGGCGGCTCGCTGATAAAATATTTGGGGGCGTTGCGGAAGATTACAAATTAAAAAAAAGTATATTTCAAAAGTATGAACGGCGCGAGGCTGCTCTGAGTCGCAGCGCAACACAGCGCTTAGTGACGAGATGCCCCCCCCCCGTTGCCGCCCCGCTTCCATCCAATACAGGACGCTGGTAGCACTAAATATAAATTTAATTTAAATTTTTATTTACATAATCAATAGACAATTGATTATAATATATTTTTCATTGGTTTGGGGTGCTGCAGCTCCGCAGTTTATATGAACGAGACACTGCACACTGTTTATTTGTAAGTAAGACTTAATCGCCAGAAAGGCTAATTAAAATAACTCGAGATTCAATAATGACTCCATTGTTAACCATTAATTCAATAAGACGATGTTTTTGAGGCAAGAAAATAAATTTCTAAATTAAATATTTTAGTATTTATTAGATGGGATCATTTTTTTCCTGGCTACGAGTGTGACTCGTAGTTTCTACATTTGGATTGGGTTACACACTACGAGTCAGTCTCGTAAAAACCCAGCATCTCTGTGTTCCACAGCACAGTTACATTTAAAATTCATCTGAAAATCTATTAAAATGGGTTTTATACGCCGTTTGAATTATCACAGAATAATAAAGATAAGCGTAGTATTACTTTATGTAAAGATAAAGAATTTCGCAGCGTAATTAAGATGTTCTATCACATATTTTATACCCCATCTGATTGAATTTGAAAACCAATTGAAAGAGTGTTTTTATTCTAATCCAAATAAAAACTAAATTTGTATACATACGTTTAAATACTAATGGTAATAACTTTTTCACCTAATTTCAATAGTACTTTAATTCTCAAAGGAAAAAGTTTTACAAGAATTTTAATTCTTATTAAGAATTAAAAATAAAAGAAAGAAATGGCAAGAGATTATTTATGCATCCATGTACGGAATATAGAAAAAAATGAGGAATTGAACAAGAATGATGTGGAAAAGATTAAAAATCTTGTTGAACAGCATGTTCAGGAACTAAATCAAGTAGTTGATCACTAAATTATAAATCAACTGATTGAAAATGATCTAAACAATCGAAGCAAGATCTTACTAATGTAGATTTGGTGTACTTCGAAATTCAGAGGTTTATAGAAAAGATGAAGAGTACAGACACGAATTGTATCTTCGAAGAAAATCATTTCAAGGGAATTATTGGAGTTTTTCATCAAATTAACCAAGAAATGCAATAATAATATTGTTTTTTTTTTATTATTTAATAACAAAAAGTGAATTATTAAATTAAATACCAGATCCTACCCAGATGTTTCTTATTAATATATTCAATAAATATATTTTTATTAATTCTTTACAAACTAATAACGAGAGTAACTATTTCAACTAAAAATTAGCAGTAATATGAAAAATATATTCATTCGGTATCGATCTATTTACGTTAGACCAGTGGTTCTTAACCTTGTCGGAGGTACTGAGCCCCACCAGTTTAATATGCGCGTTCACCGAACCCTTATATCATACGTCGTATCATTTTTCATAATATCGTACAATAAGTCGGGTGTGCGTTTTGACCTCCGCCGAACCCGGGAGACTGACTCACCGAACCTCTGGGGTTCGATCGAACCAGGTTAAGAACCACTGCGTTAGACCAATAATAAAGTTTGTTTATATATGTAATAATCGTTTTAGAGCAAAGATCGATGTAAAAAAACTTTTTTGATCGCGAAGATCAATTAAGTTTAATTTCAAAAATATGCGAATAATTCACGATTATTTCAATGCAATCAAATAAAAACATCCGATCGTGCAAGTGACGCAAATAAAACATAACCTCAAATACCAAATTCAAAATGATGACAAAAACAATCTTAATTTTTTAATAGTTCGCTTAACACAGATTCTAAATGCACAAAAACATTATTGACGCGTTACTCAAAATGAACGATTTGAAAAATGACGCCATGTTTAGGCCATAACAACTTTTTTCATGTCCAACGTCCCATATGGAATATTACCAGTTTGCAACATATTGTTATGGTCATCCGACTGTGTTTATGTGTAATATGTTAAATTCAATAAAATATGAATAAAATCGCCGTTACGTTGTTCAAAACGGATAAAACTATGGCATCTCGAATCGATTCATTATTTATTTTTTTATCGATTTGTCGTGCTACTCGAATCGAAGGCATTGTCGTTCGCACTCGACTCACTATCGTTTGCGGAAATTTAGCAATCCGATAATGACCGATTTTATCGTATTATAGGATTACGTCGAGGGATCGAGAACGCGGATTCGTCAGGGCGGAAATATTCCGGATCGCGATAATGACATTCGTAGGAGGCCGGCCGCCCCTGCCTACGCCGAACGGTTAACAACAATAATGGATGTCAACGACACGCGACGTCGGGTTGGCATCACTGCTTTTCGAAAACGCGTGCGCATGCGCAGGCCCTAAAATGGTCGCACAATTAAAATGGAATCGTTTCACACGGATCGCGTCCGACGTCGCGTTTTCCGAGACGGCAACCATGACGTTCAGTGACCCAGTGCATCCGAGTTCGAGCCGAGAGAGTTTCAAAGTTTCGCCGTGCGCGAAAACGGTGCGCGGCGCCAACTTTTTTCGTCGTTTGCGTTTCGCGCAGCGGTTCAAACACTGTTCAGATTTGAAATTTTCAAGATCATTATCTTAATCCGGCAGCAAAGTAGATCAGAGAATGCCGTCGGAACAATGGTACGCCGGGGAGTGGTGCGGGCCCTCGCGCGGCGGGGGCGGAGGGCTCCGACGGCTCACCTCGTCCATGTTGTCGATCTTCATTGAGGTGCGCGGCCTCTTCGCCGCGGACGAGCCGACGTTGAACCACCGACTGACGCGCGACCGTCGCGACTCACACCTGCCGGCGCACTGCCGCTCCGAACCACTGCAGCCTGTCTCGCGGCTGCACCGTCCGTTCCACTACCACTCAGACGATCATCTGGTTCGGCTTCCTACTACCGATCGCAACGTTATACCTGTATGTTTCTGATTACGATACACGAATGTGACATGACAAGCGTGGCCATATTAAATAAAAGAATAATAAAATTTGAAAAGCAGTGTTACCAACACAAAAAATATTCGTCATCGGAACAAACCGCATATTATACGCGCATAGATAAATTGTGTTTTTCCACTACATCCATCTGGGTATATTAACACGTACGGGGGACGCGTTTTCAAGTCCTCGTTTCTCATTTATTTCATTGATACGCAGACCACACTTTGAGAAGTTTTGAACTATTACTTTTTTTACATAGAGATAACCTTTCTGAACACAACAAAAAAAAATATTGACGTAACTTAAATGGTATCAGAGTTACATCGATTTAACTGAAGTACTTAACTTTTGCTATTTTTTTCGCGAAATCCAACGCAAAACTCGGCGCGGAACCCAGCGGATGTGTTAAGGACCCCAACTCTTTTAATATAAATCCTACATATCGCAAAATATCGAACACTTTATGAAGCATATCATAATTAACTATTTTTATTCCTAGAATAATCCTTTTTTTTAAATATCAAGATATTGATGACGAATTCATCGATATCTTGACTCGAAATGGTCGAGGTCTCTGAGAGACGCCTTTCTTTAATAAACTTTTCAAATATTTTTCACTAAATGTACGATACAGTCATCCCTCCTATAGCGTTTCCTCTAAATCGCTGCTTTTTACAGAATTACTTGTCAAACAAAGAGCATTGACCTTTATTTCGCTCGGAAATGTATTATAGATTTACGAAATATTTAAATTGACCTTAAAAATATTAGAATTTTGTAGAAAACAGCGATTTACAGGGAACGTTATATGAGGGTTGACTGTATGTGTAAAAAAAACATGCGAGTCATGGTTCTACGTCGTTTAGTTTAAGAATTATTAACATTTAAAACCTCTATAATATTTATTTTATTTATCTAAACGTAGATACAATTTATGGTTTATCTAAAGATTGCATAATATCGTTCGAGGTTGGCAATATTGTCGAGTTATAGGAGGATTTGACTAAATTTATTTAAAAAAAGATTTACAGGTGCGGTGTTTTGAGGCAAAGAGGCGAGCGCCTCAGGCGACACCGTAAGATGCAATTACCGAAAGAAAGAAAAAAAATTAGAGGGCGGCATTTCGAAGTCTTACCTAATACCGAGAAAATCCACGGCACGGTCCCGAAGATATACATAATTTATCTGTGAATTTAGAACTTTGAAGAAATTCTGATAAATTCATATTTTTTAATTGAAATTTTATTTAAATAAACATAAATATTAGTTTATATATCGTTACATGAATTAATATTAGAATTAAGACATTGCGTTTTAATTAATTGAACAAAAAAAATCGATTTTATATCATAATAAATTATTTGACATGTTTTTTAATGCTGGCAACATTAGACCTTGAAGTTTGTCGTCCTGTGGATCGCCGGTCGGAGCATGAAACTCTGAGTGGAATTTCATTATAATTCAATGATAATTTTATGATTGTTGTATTTAAATAATTCAAAATGGTAAATAAACGCGTGTTTCTTATATAGTATTCTTCAATTGATGTATATATTGCCGTTTGAATATTACGTCACTTTGAAGGTTATGTTACAAACGTCACTTTTTGCGCAATGCTCGCCGCCACATTTGTATTTGTATTTATATTCCAGTTGCAGTATCGGAATGTCCTCAGGCATTCGGGGAAGCTGGCGTCCAGCTTGTCCCATTACACTTATGCATTCACCCCGAAAACATGTATTAAAATTGTCGTAAGTGTATGCAACTATATTTTTTTGATATTTTTTTGTGGATTCGGTAAATGATGTGTTATGTTTTAGGCATCTCAATATTCTACGAGACGGCCTGGATTTTTTTCACAGTTCATCGAAAATGTCAAACAGGATATGGCTAAGAATAAAGATATGAAAGAAAGTTTGCAAAAGTTCAGAGAAGAAGCTGACAAATTAGAACAATCGGATGCGCTTAAAGCTGCTCGACAAAAATTTCAAACTGTAGAAGAAGAAGCGTCGAAAGGAAGCGAATTATTAAAGGATGGTATCGGTGGGATTAGAGAAAAAATGCAAGAAGTTATTGAAGAAGCTCAGAAGTCGAATATTGCTAAGAAAGCTGGTAAGTATTTGGTTTTAAACGACAAAATTGATATCGATGTGAACAATTTAAATGATTCAAATATAATTTATTTGTCGAATAGGTCAAATAACGGAAGAGTTGGGCAAATCAGCCAGGGGTGTCACTGATTCAATCACGGAAACCGGTCAAAAATTAGGACGAACGGAAGCATTCAAAACAATCTCTCAAGTATATATTATTTTTTGATATTTTTTTTAATATGTAACGATTTTTTATACCAAAGTTATTTTTTTTAGGCAACCAATGCCGTTAAAAGTGAAATAAATACACAAGGAATGGAGGGAAGAGTCTATATATCTCCTATCGAATTAAGGAAGAGGATAGATACGTCAAATTTCATGGACGAAAAAATATTTCAACCGAATACGGAAGCCACCGGCGTAGAATTGCACAAAGATTCGAAATTCTATCAGCAATGGCAAAATTTTAAAGATAATAATCAATATGTAAATAAGGTAAAAAAAATATATGTGAACGAAATACGATTTTTATTATATAGATTATTGTAAACGTGATGTATTCTTCAGGTTTTAGATTGGAAAATAAAATACGAAGAGTCTGAAAATCCTGTGATACGAGCGTCACGACTCCTCACCGAGAAAATGGGCGATCTTTTCGGCGGCATATTCCAAAAAACTGAATTATCGCAAACAATGACCGAGATTTGCAAGATAGATCCGAAATTTGAACAGAAACAGTTTTTGAAAGACTGCGAAAACGATATTATACCAAATATATTAGAAGCGATGGTACGCGGCAATTTGGAGATACTGAAAGATTGGTGCTACGAAGGCGCATACAACATAATCGCCACACCGTTGCAGCAAGCAAAACAATTAGGTTATTATTTAGATTCGAAAATATTGGATATAGAAAATGTCGATCTTATTCTCGGCAAAGTTATGGAACAGGGCCCAGTATTAGTGATAACATTCCAATCTCAGCAGATAATGTGCGTTCGGGATAGAAAACATAATGTCATCGAGGGCAGTCCGGACAAGGTTATGAGAGTTACGTACGTATGGGTATTGTGCCGAGATCAACAAGAGTTGAATCCGAAATCGGCGTGGAGATTACTCGAGATGTCGGCCAACAGTACCGAACAACTAGTCTAAGCATATCCACATTTTAGTTGAAATATTGCAAAAAAATCTATATTTTGTCGAAACGTAGAAATTTTTTAAACTAAATACAGTCGTGGGCATAAAAAAAGTTGATCGACGCTCATTCGTAAATCTATACGATATTTCTTTCATTCATTATCATTCCTATAACAATTGAAAGCAGTACGGTAAACCCTCCTATAGCACTCGCTGCTATAGAGCTACCTTCTAGACCGCCATTTTCCACTAAACGCTATCTAGAAGATGTATTGATTTCGTTTAATTTATAAAATATAATTAAAAAACCTCATCTTAAATTTTGTATGGGTGCCTAGTCTTCTATAGGGCGCATTTCTATAGTGTGGTTCTTATCTCGGCGCTATAGGAGGGTTGATTATACGGTGTAAGAAGAGATTGTCCAATTATTGCCGATAAAAGATGTCTCTTGGCAAAAAAAAAATGCTTTTACGCAAGGAAGGTTTATAATATTTTAATGTTTTAAATATGAAGATTAGAAAAATCCAAAATAATGTTAGTGGGATTCATATTAAATAGGCGCAATAGCCCTATTGTAGAGTCCTGGCCTAATCCACCACCCTTCTCCATTTTATCTGTCTGTCGCCACTTCACTTCATCTTCCGGTAAGTTTCAATGATGTAGTGTCCCTCTGTACACAGTCCAACTACTTCAGCCTTGGTCTTCCTTTCCTCCGGGGACAGGAAGGCTTGTTAACCATAAGCCTTTTCGGCGGCTGGATGTCCCGCATCCTTGAAAGGTGACCGGCCCACCGGAGTCTGGTCACTCTGACGGTGACCGGTATATCCTTGTATAGTCGGTACAACTCCTCGTTGCTTCGGATATGCCATTCGCCGAAATATTCGTCTCAGAATCCTCCTCTCCAGGATATCTAGTTGTCGCTCATCTTGTTTTGTCAAAGCCCAACACTCGCACATGTATGTTTGACATTCTCTTGGCTTAGGAATAGCCCAAAACTTAATCCTATCCAGCGTTTGTGGTCAATTCTTTTTAAAATCATGCAAAACAATTGATACCAACTCGATAAATCTGAAGGAAATCAATGCAGAAGTGTGGAGGAATGAAATAAACCAAAGAACTTAATCATGATTCATTTCCGAGAGAAGTCGTGGCCAAGTATTATTAATAAAATAATTGCTCTCAATACTTTTCCTTCTATTTCTCTTGTTCACATGTTCTCATAACCGTAGATAGAAGAGAATTGTGATGACAAAACGTCGATATATTCCATATCAGTCACCGGTGCCTGATATTGATTTTTGTCAGTGCGCCATGGCATGCACCGGTGACTGACGGTTATTAATTTGAAGGAATGGTCCACAACCTCCATCAGTCACTTGTAAACCAAGTTTTAATATACGTAGTTTTTGATGGGGCATTTTTACTAAAAATACACACCAGAATTTAAAAAAAATAAATTCAAATAAGATAAATAACAAAACAATCTAGGATTTGGGAAAATTTCGGTGACTAAAAAACGCAGGTTTTAATAAGACACCATAAAGAGGGTTCTATCTCAGTTTTTAAAGTGATGTACAGTCAGCCCTCCTATAACGCTTTCTCTTAATAACTGTTTTCTACAAAATGCCTTGATGTTTATTTCGCTCGGCAATGTGTTACATATTTACGAAATATGTAATTTGATGATTTTGTAGATAATGGCGATTTAGAGGAAGCACTATAGGAGGGCTAACCGTAAACTATAATTTGTTATTCCTATATATAAATACATACGATACAATTAAATTTATATTATGGGCAACTGCGCCTCTTTTATAAAATGTACCTGACATGATACGTGTTAACCCTTTAATCGCTATAGTCACCCCGGTGTGACAACTGTCAATTCGGGACAGATATTACTTAAAAAATATATCGAATGAGCACCGATCAACTCTTTTTTTTGTATATGACTATATACGTTTGTATATATATCATCATCATCATCATTTGGTAGCCTTTAATCCATTCAATGCTGAGCGATAGCCTTCCAAACTCTCAAATGGAAGTCTAAGGTCACAGGAAACTGGGTTTAACAATAGCGTGAGAGCTGATTAATATAATATAATAAGAAAGGATAATAAAGATTAATTCGGTGTAACGGTAATTAACACAATATTATATTTCTAATGGCGGCTTCTCTGAATGGACGTTTAAAATAATTTATTTTGGAATTTAAATAATATTTGTACATGGTCATTTTTTTTAATAGAAAATATCATCGTTGAATGTATCATAATACATTATATATATGTATTTGTTATTTAGTCTCTAGGATCAATTTAATTTTACGACGTGACATTTAACTACAATTGCATTAAACTTACTTAAATGTATTAATTTTTTTATTTATAGCTTATTTTTTGTTAAATTGGGCATTTATACATTAATTTTCGAATTAACATATCGTTTAAGGCATTTAAAATAATAACGGAAATGTTCTAATTTCATAATAATTGTATCAAGTTCATAAACCGATCTAAGTACTATTTTATTTTATTTTTTTTGTGAGAAGATTAAATATATTTGTAATGCACCTGTAAATAAATTGTTTATGGAAAAAACGATTGTTAGATTATTTTTTAAAGATGCATTCGTAGCGATCACAAAATTAATGATTTGTAAATTGATGATGCGTTTATTGAGAAAATGACGGAAAAATTAAATTGAACTGTGGAATGCATATGATTGTTTAATTTATTTATCCCATTTATTTGCTGCAGTTTTGCAAACATGTATAAGAGACTGACGCAAAACCTTCTAACTAAAAAGTTAATCATAATCTCCAATATCCTATTCAACTCAGCCGTGCCAATGGAATCTATTTGGGACTTCATATTTTTGATTTTTCTCGAATAACTCTTAATTTAAATCTAAAGAATAAATAATTATTGACTTTTATTGTCCACAATTGCGAAAAAAAAATAAAAACAATATTCGCTTCTGCTTTGGAATGGATGTGAATTTTTTTCTCGTTCGCATCTGGTACAATGTGTCAAGTAAGAGTGAAACCGTACTAGTAACACATGCAGCGAGAACTCTGAGATGGCGGCGTGTCCTCAGTCTGCGACGAGGACACTTACGCCTTATATTGATTAGTAAAAAATCCAAAATATCGACCAAACCATGAAGCATATTGTGAATAACTATTTTTGTTCTTAGAAAATTTAAAAGATTTTTATGTAGAGTTCATGAAATGCTTGGGGTATATTTTCCATAGTAAATATACCCCATTGGTTGACGGCGTTGGTTTTGAGCCGCCGTGACGGATTGATTAATAATTTCTAGCATGTGGCAACAATGATCAGTAGATAAATTTAATATTGTCAATGGAAGCTACTCGTTTACTAAACGAAAACAAAAACTTACCCAGGGGTATGTAAAAGAAAGAGAACCATTACCTCCGTATGTTTTGGAATATATGTTGTTATGCGTTGGAATTGATTAATTTAATGCCATCTACCCTTCGTTGAATAAATAATAATAAAAATTTCAATTCAACTGAAATAATATTAGAATTAACCAGTGTCGTGGTTTGACACTGGAGGAAAATTAGTGTGAGAGACTCATTCTACTAGCATTTTTTAAATCTTTATATGCGTAAATGACGCTTTGGAATCTTTCTGTTATGCCATCCATCAATCATAGTCAAATAAAAAAATAAATAATCACTAAGGGAAGTATTTTCGCAAAAAGGGTTAGTTTTGCGAATGGGCGGTAGGACAAGCTCGCAAAGCTTGCCCTTCTGGTTGTTTAAAAAAGGTCATAATCAAAAACGGATATCTCCAGTTACATATTTTTTTGAATATGCTAATAAAAGAAAGCACGAAAAAGCATACTTTTTTTCTTTTCACTCCCTAATTTGACAAAAAATATCATTTAGCCCTTTGGCGACAAAGGAAAAAATTAAAAATGTCAGAATCTTGTAGGTGACAGTAACTTGTAGGTGACAGTGGCTTGTAGGTAACAGTGGCTTGTAGGTAACAGTGGCTTGTAGGTACAGTGGCTTGTAGGTTAGAGTGGCTTGTAGGTACCAATGGCTTGTAGGTAACAGTGGCTTGTAGGTACTAGTGGCTTGTAGGTAACAAGAGAAAGGCGGTTCATCCATACTCAATTAGTAAAAATAAAAATATGAAAAGGACTATAAAAAAACTATAAAAGTATTAGCTGACGGATCGGTTAAAAGAGCAAAACCAATAAAAAATATTTTTTTTTTATTAATAAAAAAAAAATTATATATAAATAGTAGAACCTGGATTATCCGGATTATCAAACAAAACAAAAAAATACGAATTAGTTTTTTTGTGCACGCATGCAAGTTGATTTTCACATCTGCTGTTTACGCATCGTTTAAATGCGTTTTATGCATTTGTTCGCTTCAACAAGTCCAGGTTTTGTCTAATAAATATGGTGTCGGAACGCCAACCATCTCGATATAAAAAAAGAAAAGCGGTTTTAAAGTTTACTAATGGTTTACCGTCAGAAGATGGAACCTCAGAGCGTAAAGTTATGAAAAAATCAAAGAAATGAAGAAGTTGTTGAAGAGTGTATTTTTATGTGGTTCATACAAGATCTATCATGTGGACAGCCAATATCTGGTCCATTATTGGTGTGAAAAGGCAATATTTTTATCACAAGATTAAATGGAGATTCCCCATTCAAAAGCTAGCTCGGCTGGCTTGAACGATTCAAAGGACTTACATGGTATCAGGAACTTGAAATTCATGGGGAAAAGCTTTCTGCTGACATACCTTCAGCAAACACTTTCATTGACACATTGAAAATTTTTGTGGAGAGGGAAGGATTCGATGAATAATTTATTTATAATGCTGACGAGACCGGTTGGTACTGGAAGAAACTACCTAATAAATCTTTAGCATCAAGATGTGAAAATACTGCACTAGGGTACAAAATTAGTAAAGAACATGTCACCATAATGATGTGTGCCAATGCAACAGGCAGACATAGACTTCCACTGTTTGTCATTTGGGAAATCAAAAGAACCCCTAGATGCTTTGTAGTATCAATAGTCTTCCTCCGGTTGAATATGATCATCAGAAAAAGCCTGATGAATGGTGAACATTAGTCCAACACATTCTGAAGCTTTTCAGTGTTTAGATGTCGTGATGAAGTGGTTTGAGAGTCAAGAAGAGTGTGATTCAGGACAACTTATATGTTTTAAAAGTATTCGCGATTTAGCAGCTTCAAAAGGAAAAGCTAGTTTTAAGCAAAAATCGATAATTGCTTTTTTTTTAATAAAAAATAATTTAATATTAAAGCTATTATTTTATAAAACTGAATAAAAAAAAATATTCATACTGAATATAATCGTCTTTTCCTGTCAATTATGATTTTTTTCGATTAATCCGGACTACCTTCATCCCCAATTAGTCCGGATAATCGAGGTTCTACTGTATTACAAATAAATGCTAACATGTCAAAAAGGATCCAGTTGATATCAAAATGGAAGATATAGTCAGCCCTCCTATAGCGTTTGCTCTAAATCACTCCTTTTTACAAAATTCCTTGTCAACCAAAGGTCATTGACCTTTATTTCGCACGGCAATGTAATATAGATATGCGAAATATCAAAATTGACCTTAAAAATATTAAAATTTGGTAGAAAACAGCGATATACAGGAAACGTTATAGGAGGGTTGGCTGTATTCCAATATATAGCTTCGACTGAATAATTAATATCTGGAGTGAAGAGGAAATGCTTCTCTTCTCCTTCAAATATCATGTTTTACTGAAAATCAAGAATAACAGAATCGGGAGTATTTATATCGGGATGTAGGTTTTTTTAGGAAGTTAGCTTTGTAAATTTGACCATATCCATATATATTTTCTTAGCTTAGAATATTAAAATAAAAAGGACATGTCGTATTGAAACAAAAATGTCTAAATTTATTTAATAACAAAATTAATATTCTTTACAAGTTTGCATGTTATATAAATGCTCTTCTAATTGACTTCTCTGTAGTATATTTTAAGCGTACAAATTATCATATCAACTATCTAAAGACCAGAGTGGAAATCAACGTTCGTAAACACAATACATTGTGAAAAAGCGTGCATTTATTACAAAGATATCTTACGATAAATTCAAAATTGTAATAATATAAAAAAAAAAATTGCCAGGAAAATATTTGTATGTTTATATAAATATAACTATTAGATAGATTCTCACGTTATAATGACAGGCACACTTTCAGACGGACGAGATATTTACAATACATTACAACGCCGCTTCGTGTTGTAAACACAACCTAATTCAGTTTCAAATGTACATTTTCACTTACTAATTACGTCCATTTTTAATATATATATATAAAAATCAAGACAATTGCAATGTAAAAATAATAATAAAAATAAAACGGTCACTTAAATAAAAGATTTTAACAATTTGTGTTGCATCAATCACACGACTTAATATATTAAAGAAATAAATATTAGTAATGATAAAATTCATGGAATGTATAATAAGTTAGTTACGTCATCGATAAAATCATTTATCAATCGGCAATTAAATGTTATTTGAGATTCTAAGCTAAGGATATTTGAAATAGGATGATTTTTAAATTGTCAACGTATACTCTATTTATTATTTTCTCCATACATTCAATTAAATTTATTAATAAAATGGCAAAACGAGTAAATTTATATAAAAAGCCAAACTCTCGGACAGAAACAGTTTTGATTTGATTATTCTAAAGACCACTGCATAACACTGGTATCCATCCCGCCTGTCGATATCAATCTGGTATCGTCGTGGAGGAATCGTACGCAAGTGACGTGACTGGAATGCCCGCCGTATTGGTGACATAGCGACTAAAAATATATCACATCGTAAATAAATTAATAATTCAAATATATTAGGGGGACCGAAAAGTAATCCAAATTTCATCAATGTGTTATTACGTTAAAGCTATGGTTGTAATTTTTTTTTTCTACCAAGGGGGAAAGATGTCAAGGTCAACAATAGAATCAAATACACTTAAAATCATTGTATACTATTTTTGTTCGATCAAGAAATGAAGGCAAACGAAGCGGTGAAAAAATTACCGATACTTAAGGGGATATTCTGAAACTAAACAAGTGTCATTGGTGGTTTATAAAGTTTAAAAATGGAAATAGGAATCTTAAACATGTCCTGAAGGCGATGGTGGATTCAGATCCTCGTCAAACAATTGAGGAATTAGCACTGTAGATTGACTATCTATGGTCTACAGTTCAGGATCTTCTTCGTCGCATAAGAAAATTGTGCGGGCAAGGAATTTGTGGTGTTCATGAATTGACGGAGATGGTGCTCAATCAATAGCGTACCATCTGCGCGGCTCTTTTGTCTCGGTATGATGCCGATCCTTTTTTTGCCTTTACGCTGACAAAAAGTGATAGAAAACGATGGAAATTATTTGTAGAATACAGTAAACCCCCTATAACGTCCAGATACGTTCCAACGTTATAGGGGGGTTTACTGTAGTATTGAAGATTTTTTTAATGAATAAATGTTTTTTGCCACTAAAAAAAAATTTGATTACTTTTCGGACCCCCTAATAACACGAATAAATTAAATGCACTACCTTCGGTTGCATGGCGGGGAACGAGAATAATTTAACTTTCCCGAAATCATCGCCAGTGCATATAAATCTGTTATCGTGAGACGATTCGCACGTATTGATATCGGTGCCGTCGGCATTCTCCGGCCATATTCCAATCGTTTGGAACGATAATGTACAATTATTAGAATCCCATTCGACGTCTCTGAGTGAAGACACCGATGTTATTTGACGGCAAGTCGTCGGATTCCCTTAAAAAATATTTTCATTAAACACCGCATTGATCAGAATTGATTTATTAAAAAAAAATACTTACAATATAATAATTCGTAATCCCCGGAATTGCTTCGCAAATATTGACTATCGACGGACCAATCGATGTGCGTCACGTAGCTCGAGTGACCCTAAAATTAAAACAACGAATATAATAAACGGAATTTATTAACAATTTTGTGCGAAAAATAATATAACGTGCAGCTAGTATTAATATTTGTTCATTCCGTTATGGAAAATTACCAATTTTCGCTTTTTTTCGCTCGCCTCAAAGAAAAAGCATTAAAAAAAACATATATATTTCGTTAATCTCATCAAAAATGATCATTGTAATGGATGATGATACTCATTTATTATATATATATATATTGATAATTACCAAGCATTTTCCGAGACGGCTATATTTTCTGCAGTCCTCGTCGACTTGATATATATAAACGAAATTATCTCTGGATCCGAACGCCACGAATCGCCCGTCGGGAGAGAATTTTATGCATTGAATAGGTTCAGCTCTGATTAGAACAAAATAAAACATGATTACGGTAAATTAATCTATATATAGCTGTTAGTTAATAAATAAAATTTACCCGTCAGTGTTTTGGGCGATTAGTTCGCGCGATACGGAATCGAACACCATCCATTTTCCAGTCAAACAGCCGACAACGACGACGGTTCCGTCCTTTGAAAATGCACAAGTTTGAGCTCGATCCTTGAATAAAAAACAAAGAATAATTTACTAACCTAACTGTGCTGATGAGATCTATTGGGCACCCCAAGTTTTTTATATGTTATCGAATAACTCTTCACAAACTTTTTGTATTTGTCTAAAAACATCTAAAGAACAATTATTGTAAATAATCATTGTTCCTTCATTGTCTGCAAATGCGAAAATAAATAAAAACAACAATATTTGCTGCTGTTGTCACTCATGCAATGTTTTTTCTCGCTCACATCCGGTACATTTGCCAAGTGCAAGTGAAATGTTTGAGTGACAAGTGCTGTGAGAGCTCAGTCTGCGGAGAGACATTGCTGAGAGCGGTGCCATTTATTACCATAACTACTTTTATTCTCAGAATAATTCATTTTAAAAAAAATGTCTAAATATTGATGAAGAACTTGATAAAAAAAATTTAAGAACATACCCCGATATCTTTGCTCCATACTGTGGAATGCGATAGAGCGTCCCACATTTGCAGCAAACAATCCCAACCGGCCGTTACGAATTGTGCCAAATTTGGATGGCAAGCTAATCCCCAGAGCTCATCGAGATGACCTAGAACGGCCGGAGAGAAACCGAGCGAGAAATCTCCTTGAAGAATGCAATTCTTCGTCGTGCCGACAAGTACTTGCGATCCCCTTCCTTCGGCTATGGCCCTTACACCACCGAAATGTCCTTCGATCTACAAATTAATTCATAATAAATTAATATCGAATTAAATCTGCATCCAAAGTCGTAATTATTAATAATTACCGCGCATTCTAATCCCGTCGGCGATAATTCGGCATCGAGCTGCACAATTCTACTGTCTTTACCGCCTCCGGACAGAATCGATCCGTCCTTCAAGACGCATATCGAGAAGATGCCTCCTTCGTGAATGCCTTTAATGAACTTGACTATAGTATTTGTTCCTCGGCCCCATACGACTACGTTACCGCTGGAATCTCCCGATATAACATCACCGTTGTGATTGAAAGCTAAGCACGTCACGTATTTCGGTTTTTCTCGGCTCTCGAAAACTCCCATGCGTTTGTATAGAGTGCCGCCTTGGTCCAGCGTCCAAAATGCGATATGATTTTTGCCGCAGGTGACGATTTGATTCCTATCGAGCGGATGAAATTCAGCGGCAATCACCGTATCGACAGAGCACTGAAATTAATAATAAAATATTTGAATAAACAATTAGAACATAATACAACCAGTGTTATGGCTTGTAGGTAACATGCATACTATTCTTCCCTACGAGCTTACCCCATCCTTCAACCCCTAGTTACGAGGAAACTCGTAAGGATGGAACCAATGCCACACTCGGCGGCTGTTTTCGACTATCGTTAGTATGCCGATCCAAAATGGGCCTCTCCGTAAGACTAGTGGATCAATCTGCACCCGGGTTATGTATCGAACTAAAATTGTTCTTGGTGTGCTCCGAAAAGGCGAAGGTAACTTCAACAACGACGAGCACACGAAGAATGGCAAAGTAAAAACCATACGAATATTGAGCTATGTTAGTAGTCGGATAGCTGTCTGACGAAAACTATGAATTCAGGGAATTATATAATACTGGTCAGAGGGTATGTAGGAGGAAGAGACCCATTACCTCCGCATGTTTGAGTAGGGCGTTGGAATTAATTAATTTAATGCCATCTATCCGTCGTTGAATAAATTAAATATAAAGCAAATAATATAAATGTCAATCTAACTGAAATAATATTAGAATTAACCAGTGTCGTGTTTTGACACTGGAGGAATATTAGTGTGAGAAACTCATAATCATCATCTTTAGAATCTTTATCGTACATTTCGCCAGCGAGCTGATAACAAAAGAAGAGTGTAACAATTAGAAGATCAATAAATAATAAGGTGAACTGCAATATTTACTTTGGTCTCGGTGACTTTGCTTCCTTTTTCGCCTCGCTGCCAATCCCAAACGGATATATTATGTTCGTTTCCTTGATCTATAGCGCAGAGTAAAGTGCCACCGTCGGCACGCGAGAACGATAAGCTGCACACGCTACGCTCCATGTCATTAGCACCGATGATGGCGAGGGTAGCCAACGATACCGAGTTCCAAACGCGAATATGCGGCTGTAAAATATTATAATAAATAAATTCACGTCGACTTGCATAATTAATTAATACGACGGAATTTAATTTACTCTAGCGTCGACTCTATCGTGTCCGGCGCATTGTCCAGTCGCGACGACTAATTTGTTTGGATGTATCGCTAGGCACTTCACGTCATCGGTATGACCCAGATAATGCCTCTGGCATTGTTCATCGACGTTGAATAAAACGACGACGGACGCTACGAAATAGACCATTTCGCCGGTCGGCAACAGATACAAGTTGCTCCTGCAATCCTTTCCTCTGAAAATAAAAATTATTCAATCATTGGATAATTCCGACGTCGCCCACGTGCTAATTGAGTTTATTGTTTGCGCTACGACGGGCCGTAATTAGAAGCCATGAAATCAATTGGCGTAAACAATGGTAAGAAAATTAATACCTATATCCGTAGACCCAGTCCAATTTGAGTTTTGTGTGCGGCGGCGGAGCCACTTTGGCAACGTCATACGTGTCCAGGATAGCGGAGGGGGCGTGGAAGACGACGGGACGGCCCCGCAGGAACATCCTGACGGTGCCATTGTCGTCGCTGTACTCGCACGTGTGTGTACTGCAACAAAACATTAAACATATTCAAAAACGAGCCGAATTATGGACGTAATAAATTGATTTTGCAATAAATTTGAATATAATTAGTTGCTTTAAAACGTCATGCATATGCAATACATTTTGATATCCATGCTAAATAATGAATTGTTAATGATTCTTTTATAGATGAGGAAAAAATGTTTATTTAATTATTAGGCAGAATGATAAAAACGAGTTGATTATCACTCGATAACCATTAATTTTAATCATTATATATTCGATTATACTATTTTCTGATTTCTAGTGATAATTAAAAGATTATTATAATATAAATTGGTATTTTTTCACATCTCAAAAATTATTGCCGTATTTTAATTATGATAAAGATGATAAAAAGTATTTAAATTATACATAGTATTTTTCTATTAGCATAAAATGATTCATGGTGGCAGAGAGTAATACACGTGTAAGCCTTAATGCCATTTTTTTCATGACAATATATAAATATAACCGGCATTCATGTGACATTAAAATAAAGTATGAGCTCAGTGTTATTAGAATGAACGCCTGCATGAGTCAATTTGTGCAATTATTTTAAAATATTACCTATCACTCATTCTTACGTCTTCTCTTTAATACAAGGAACAAATATATGTTATTTACTCTGACGCCTTTATCTAATTGATAAATAATGTAATTGAATAGAGAGATACAATAACAGCGGATAAGAGACGACCGAATCGCGGTGAGTCGGCCGGCAACTAAATCTAGAAACGAGATTGGCAATGGCTGCGACCTCAAACTGTGAGAAGTGAAAATCAAGGCCAATGCATTGCAGTCCGTGGTTTTTTTATTCCTCCAGATATCCGAAAATAAATTCGATCTAAATCTGGCGATTCTACGTAAAACAGACGTTATAAATTGATTATAATCGTATTTATTTTCATGAACAATATTTATGGAGAATCGATCTAGAATAAGAATATTCCGACTCACATTAGAAGAGATGTAATTACGTCAATGCAAACTGTTTTTGTTTGAACGAAGAATACAGACAGGCGAAGCATTAAACTCAATCAAGGATACTTACAGGGATATCTTGAACCTCAACAAAAGTCATTGGTAGTTAAAAAAAATGGGGGTCAGTAAAAAATGGTTAATGATATTCGGAAGTCGATTAAACATCTACTTTGTTTAGGAATATTTTAAAAATTATATTGGGTTGTTCGGAAAATCATTTCGTTTTTTCCTAACAGAAGACTTAATTGTATTTTTTCAAAGCCAACTTCACACTTAAGTCGCAAAATCATTAGATATTTTGACAGCTGATATAGCATGGCTTGCTTGTGAAAAAGTTCGATTGATTCTACGCAGTAGTTTTAGGTTGGTACCCTTTCAAACATGGAAAGTAAAAAGCAGCATTTTCGGCATATTTTAAAAAAAATATCTGAAGTGTATGTAGAAGAGGTATTGACAGAATGGCAGTGGCAAAACTGGTTTGCAAAATTTTGATGTTGAAGATGCACCACGTTCTGGAAGGCCAGTTGAAGGTGATGAAGACACAAAAAAGGTATTAATCGATGCAAACCGGCGAATAAAAAATCGTGAGATCGCTGAGAGATTAAATTTATGGAATTGGACCGTTCATGATCATTCGAAACGCCTAGGTTTAATCTCAAAGCTCGACATATGGTTTCCTCATGTTCTTACGGAAAAAAATTGTGCCGTCGCGTTGACGTCTGTGATTTGCTTCCGAAACGTCAAGAAAATTATCCAATTTAAAGCGCATCATCACCGGGGACGATAAATGGGTTGTCTACAACAATGTTAAACGCAAGAGATCATGAAGTAATAAAGACGAACCAATATTCATCAAAAAAAGGTGATGCTATCTGTTTGATGGGATTTCAAAGGAATAGTTTTTTTTAGCTTCTACAGGATAACACAACGATCAATTCTGAAGTGTACTGTCATCATCTGGACAAATTAAATGATTCACTTAAATAGAAAAGCTCAGAATTGATCAATAGAAAGGGTGTAGTGTTCCACGAAGATAATGAGAGACCTCATACAAGTTTGTTAACTCGACAAAAGCTTTTATAGCTTGGATGGGACATACTGCCACACCCACCATATTCTCCAGATCTGGCACTTTCTGATTATTATTTGTTCCGGTCTCTACAAAACTATTTAGACGATAAAACCTTTACTTTAAATGAGGAGGTCAAAAATCACTTGGAACAGTTTTTTGCTAGCAAAGAATAAAATAATTATGAGCGTGGAATCATGCTACTGTCAGAAAGATGGAAAAAGGTATTGGACCAGAATGGACAATATATAAGTCAATAAGAAATTGTCTTTCATTTTCATAAGAAAACGAAATTACTTTCCGAACAACCTGATAGAATTAGCTGATCCGTTTTTGGAATAAATTACAACTGGAGACCAAATGTGGATGCTGTATAACAATTAACACGAAAAAAACAACAACTTGATGTTCATAACTAGATAATTATAGCAATTGAAACAAGAGCTCATGAATAATGATCTGTTTGGGTCAATGACAAGAAGAGAATTCCTCAACACGATAATGCGAAGCATCATGTTACAAAATAAAGAAGCTTGAATTATAATTGTTATCATATTCTTACTATTCACGACATCTTAACTCTTTAAATATAATATTTGCTGCTGTTGCCACGCGCGCGATGTTTTTTCTCGCTCGCATATGGTACGATGTGCCAAGTGCGAGTGAAACGTGCTACGAGAGCTCAGACTGCGGCTGACATCGATGGGAGCGTTGACATTTACGCATCATATTAATTAATAAAAAAAAACCAAATACCATGAAAAACTATAAAGTTATTGAAGAATAATTCATCAATATCTGGACTTGAAATGCTTGGGATCCAGGAAAGCCCCCTTCGGAAGACGTGATTGTTTTCAAGCCGCCGTGAAGGATGGGTTAAATCGACGAGAACCAATTTTAGTAATAATATTATAGAATATGTATCTATTCTCATTGTGATATGATGAAAAAATTAACTCGTAAGATGACATTGAAGATATCGATCAATGAAACTTGATGGAGGTCGAAGAACAAAGAGTTATGAACAGATTTTAAATCGCCGAAATATCAGGTTCTCTCAAACGTCTTATTTATTACATTTAAAAGATGTATTCTTCTTTAAAATCTTGAGATTTTTAGTACTCTGTGATACTAGACGAATGGCTGATCTTCAGCAAGAAAGTCAAGCCTTTTATAGCGCCAAGAGAGTAACAACGCTAAAAAAACTGGTGGCATACAAAATTTTGAGTTTTTTTTGTAAATTCAACGAAATTAATTTTTCATTCACACATTTTATTTTGTAGAAAACCGCGGTCTAGAAAAAAGCAGTATAGGAGAGACTGCCGCACACGCCGCTCTGTAGCAGGAAATGCCATGGGAGCATTGACATGGTACCTTGCAACTTCGTTCTATTTTCGAAGGTGAAAAGAAAACACGAAAGGACGAATTTTATCCAACATTGAGGTGATAAAGACAGAATAGCTGGAGGATATAAAAGCCATATTGAAAATTGTGTATAAGAAGTGCTTCAAAGATTGGAACAAGCGATGCTGTCTCATGTATCCGATTGAGAATTATTTATGAAAAGATTTTTTTGATAAAAAAATAAATTCACAAAATATAATTTTATCCACTTTCATAGGAAAAACGATTTTAGATAGTATAGTACGTGT
>JAGXCT010032720.1:0-13474 GCA_022495035.1 Philopotamus ludificatus
CCATCAGTTGGCCCCCGGAGGGCGCAGTCACTTGGAAATGCGGCCTTCGTTGGGCTCTGTTTGTATTCTTGAGGGCGCCGCAAGGACGTGTCGAAGGCGAAAGGCGAGACGCGAACTATCTTGAATATTAAACGGCACTAAGACCTGCCTTTTATATCTTAAG
Organism: Philopotamus ludificatus; assembly: GCA_022495035.1. Taxonomy (NCBI): domain Eukaryota; kingdom Metazoa; phylum Arthropoda; class Insecta; order Trichoptera; family Philopotamidae; genus Philopotamus; species Philopotamus ludificatus. Next base: position 164 of record JAGXCT010032720.1, read on the forward strand.
TATAAGTAAGCCCAATCCCGAATATTGTTCTGCATGAGTTATCGACTCGCTGAAACCCGAATAAAAAAAAATTTAGACTTACCAGGATTAACTGCGTGACTCTCTTCTGGTCCATTCAGTGACAGATGGAGCAGTAGTAGCAAAACAACTGGCATCTGCAAAAAAAAATGAATTTTTTTTCATGAAATCCCATATTAATCCGAGGTTTTTATTTTACATCTGTTTTTGAGTATCGTCATTATGAACACAATCGGTGCGCAATCTCTTATAAGATGTGAACCAAAGGAACGCCGAGTGGAACGGGATAATTCACCAAATATCTTTCTTGAATAAAAAAAAAGAATCGCGAAAAGGAGCAAAGGAGCGGCGGGGGGGAGTTGAGCAATTTAAAATGAGAAAGCGTTGGCAATTTGTAAGGACAGGAAAATCCTCACTAAGATATGTACAGAAGGATTAAACGTTGTAATAAAAAGGAGGGCGGCCATGCCTTGGACCCGCCACCCTCTTCCCCCCACCCCGTCCAAGTTTTTATTTGAAAAAATAAAAAGTTTGGCCAATTGCCCCCGACGCCTTTTTATGTTCAATCCGGCCTTTTACGATTCTAATGTTTGTTTCTCGAGTTTGCTTATGAAAACGAGTGTCGGAGATTAGCGTCAGACCAAGTGCTGCGACAGAGGATGATGCGATTTTAATCGACATGTTAATTTTTTTTATTGTTGTCGTTTCCGATCCGGCCCTTGGGATGCGGGAGCAAAGGGCCTCTCCCCCCCCCCCCTTATTGTTCGTGAGCGGCGTCATTGCGTTCTGGCCAATTTCTACCCCCCGCAGGATCAAACCTTCCGTGACAGGATCAAATATAAAATTAAAATAAAATACAGCTGGCGATAAAGCTTGCCAGCACGACTTCAGGACCCGCCCAGCTTTCCATGAAAGTTTTCCAACACACGATAGGCTCAGCGGTTGCCAATTTTTCTTTTGTTTCATATTAAATACATAAAAACTTTTCTATAATATTGTTCACCATGTCTCGACTTTCTACATTGATAAATAATTCACTTTAAAAGAGACTGAAGAGAAATAATTCCTTTATATTACTGGTTTATACATTTAAATATATTTAAAATAATTTAAATAAAGTAATATATAATACTTATCTCAATGAAAATTATAATATAATACACCTTTCCCTCGCTTGAGGATTCAAATAATGATCCTGCCAAATCACCGTGTAAAGCGAGACTAACAAATATATGAAAAAAAAGGGGATAGGTTATTTTCTCAAGAACTATAGATATAAATACTTATTAATTTTTAAAACTCATTTAAACATATCAAGAGAACTATTCATTGTCGCTATCACTAAAAATAACTAAAACAACATTTTTTTTCCATCTGACATTTGCAATCGATCTTTTATTCTTTTTGCAGTAATCCTTGAAATTAAAGCAAGGTAATTCGATCCTTGACTGCTTTAAATCCGTTCGATATTTTTCAGTCATCGACACGAAAGTTCTTCTCGGAAATTTTCTTCCAAAGAATACTCGATTCATTAGCATTAAAAATCTGTTAAGAGAAATAAGCCTATACTTCGATTTATTACACATCACAGGTTCTACTTTTGCCTTTCATTTCGATGTTGTAAAATAACCTTGTAAGTACTCGCTAAAAACTTTCATCATTTCTTTTAATCGTTTTATCTGTTGCGTCGTTAAAATTATTCTTTTGAAGTCGATCCATGGATTTTTGTCACAAGATAAATATCTTGTCTTGCATATTTGGGCTTTAACATAATTTGGGCTTAAAGAAGGTTACATGTAGTTTAAAGGCTCAATTTTAGACGTACACTAATAATTAGTAAAGTATTTGTCAAGTCTATGATTTGTGAAAATAATATTGTATTAGCTAACAGAAGATCAACAAGATAATACAAATAACAAGAAACTAAATGTAATACATGATATACTTTTTCAGACACATTTTTTTTCATTTATTATGGACATTAGAGGGACAGATGTATCATAACCGTAATTTTCAGAAATTCGCACAGCTGTGGGTAAGCCAAAGCAAGATATAATAGGAAAAATGTTAACGAAACAGAAACGGGGCAGAAGTGGTTACTGTGTCGTTACAACTGTGTCGTTGAAATATAAGCGCAATATAAACATATTCATCATCTTTGTCTTTTCTGTGTTTCATATCAATTGCTTTAATTAAAAACAGAAATCATAATTAGTTTATTTAAAATTTTAAATTTTTATTTAAATATTTTAGATTAATTTGCGTTATTTTAAAAAAATTATATTGCCATTATCCTTTAAGATTGCAGAGCTTAGAAATCTTGAGATTATTTAGTGTCATGTGTTTCGACATTTCCAACCATAAAAGTATGACTAAATTTATGCACATTAAATGAAAGATATAAAATAAATAAATATAATACCAATAATAAATATAATATAAATATATAAATAAAATATAATATAGCCTTTCTGTTTCATTTTTGAAAGAATTGTCGTGATGCAAAAATATCTCTAAAATTACTATTAGTTCATTTTTAATTATCGATAACATATATTTCTGCGAGAATTGTCAACTAACTATGATAAAAGTTTATATAAAAAACCTAAAAATATATATATATATTATCTGACTTGTTCTTTGGATGTTTTAGGCTTCCATTAAACTCTTAAATATTAAATAAATTCGTAGTACAAAAAAATAAGCGTAATAACCGTAAAAAATATTCATTTTTATTGTGTCTAAGCAAAAAGTATACTTTAGGCAAAAACATGATGATATTCTCTCCGGAACTATTGATATTATTTAATACTGAGAGTTGAACATGTTTAAAATATGACATTTCATTCAGAATTCCAACGAATTCTTGACAGGCAACATCTTAATATTTTTATTTGGTGTATTTATTTTTGATAGGTTTGTTTGCGTGGAAACCCTAGATAGATTAAATGCAGAAAGCAAAAAATGTGAAGAGAATATATTTAGAGATCCTTATATTTGTTTTGATGTAGCGCTTCTCTTTCAGGTTTATCTCCGTCATATTTTTATTTATTATTAACTTTCTAAGTATTTGATTTGTTGTTTTTTTTATTTTTTTCTGAACCTTGCCGAATGCTAGGCGTCTAAATGATTTTAATTTTCACTCTTGTTGAATTAGTCACGAGTGAGTTTATGAATCAAATGGTTAAGGATAAGGTTTTTGAGCTCTCTTTTGATCTGTTTTGTAGACAAAGAGAGTTAGTTATATGGTACACTTTCGATATTTAAAGAGTGGGTTGAGAATGCCTGGTATTTTACGATTCAAGTTTGATTATACAAATCATGTATTAAAATATTTTATTATACACCGGTCATCGTAATCGTTGCATAATTCACAAATACCAGAAATAATCGACCGTCTAAAATTAATTATATTTATTGGAAGAATGTACTAAATATATTTATGATTTTAATACACCGAGAAATATGATGAATAATAATTTTGTTTAATTTGTAAAGATCATTAAAGCGAAATAATATTCAGGCGTATTCAGGATGGGAGGCGATATTGTGAGGCGGCCTTTGTTATTCGAAAACAATTAAGTACGTTATTACAGGACTTATTTCCCATTGTTTATTATTTCTGAGCAATATTGCGAAATATAATCACCTAGTTTTTTTTTTTATTATTATTTAATAAATATATTGTGTTCTTTGTTGTTGTATTTTTACATGCTCGGTGCGAATTCATCTCCTGAGTGTTTTTTTCAGCGACAGGAAAGTGTCATCATAGCGAAATGTGCCATTTACATTTTTATCGGCAATATTCGTATCCCCGAAAGAGTTTTTACACGTGTTCATAAAGAAGATTGTTCAGGTGGAATAAAATTTAACAAAACGATAAGAATATTTTCTTTAAATATCTCACTAATCCATGATGATGCATTACTAATATTACAGATTAACTTTTGTATTTTTTCGTATAAAAAAAATATATATAAGGTTCTTGTGACATTCAATGAGCAAGATATTTTTTCCCACCGGTACGATTAACCACATGGGATCCAGAAATTTTCTTTCTTAACTTTATATTATTATTTCTACACAAAAAATACATTATTTTTATTTATAAATTAATTCATATACAAGAACTTATTTCGATAAAAAATATAAATTAAGAGTAAAAGTATTTTGTATTTTTAATTTAATTTTTTTATGAATATATAAAATAAACTAGCATTATTTGTACTGATTTATATTGCCTAATTACATGATAATAAACATTTTGCTTAAAATTTATTAAAAACATTAAATTAAGTTAATATTTACGTAACTCATCACATAATCTCAATTGAGATTTATTAATAATTATGTAAATAATTGAATTACTTAAAGATTATAATTTATAAACTTGAAGTTTATACCAGATTTCGATTATATATATAAATTCAACAATTAATTAGATTCCAAATATTATGCATACAGGTTCTGATTATGCTGATTAGATTATACATAGTTTAGAAAATCGAGAATTCAAATTTCCCAGGCCACAGAAGAGAATTCTCCATGATCAAAGCTAAGCATAAAATATACCTAAATATTCATTATAAGTATATTAATTTATATATAACCCGATTTGATTCAACAAAATAAAGAAAAATACAATCATAAACTATTGCCAGTGAGCCATTAAATATTTATTTTAATAGGCCGATATTGGGGCCGAAAAAAAGGCTATTTTCCGGTCGATCTCGCCGGCTCATTTTTCACGACGTCATGCGTGGTTCGGTTCCGAACCGGCTCTTAAATCTTATTATAATCTGCTATACCGGCGACCGGTTTTATGAGAACCATTCTGTTAATAGCCCCGGCCCTTCTCAATGTGTGTGTATAGAGAGGATTGCTAAGCGATCTCACTATAGCCTTTTTGGCGAAATTAATATATAATTCGCGAATATATTCTGAATTTTATCATTTGCAGGAGGCGCCGGAAATGAATCTAAACCCCTGCCGATTTTATTATCCCTTGTATTTTATGCATGGAATAATGGCATTATAATGGAAAATTCGTCCTTTGAAGATAGTGGACTCGATAATCAGACTGAAGAGAATTTAATGAGATTTGTTTCATTTAAAAATAATTATAATAATAAAATAAATATTATTTTTACGTAACATCTTCTAACCCCGAGCTAAATAGATTTTAATTATTTTTAAATTGTTATTTTATATAATTGTACTTGAATTTTTCCTTAAGACATATTTTTATATAAAAACATGTGACCATGCGATTTGTCAAATGAAGAATTAAATAAATCACATGTTCATTTAATGTCATTTTGGCATAATATTAATGGCCACTAATAGCATTATGGTCAAGACTAAAGATTAATGTTCAAAAAAATAGGTTTTTTATTAAATACTCGGTCAAATAATTTATTATAAATAAACGAAATATGTACTGTGTAATATATAATAGCTTATACAATTATATAATGATTATAAATAATGCCTAAAACTATCGTCAACACAATATTTTATCCCTAATAATATTTTGTTATCAAAATATTTTGTTTAAATAATCCTATTTATAATTTAATATTTATTAGGACAAAGTAGGTATTTTATAAACATAAAACATGGGTTTTTGTTATTAAAATTACAAGTTTTTTAACAAATTCTTCCTTTCTGAAAAGTCTAATGAGTTGATTTTTATATTTATGAAAATATGGGTAGTTTTATCAATTCAATTTTATTTAATTGATGTAGTAAAACGTCTATATTCGTCATTTTTTAATGTAAATATTATTTTTATATTTATCAGTTTTGTATATAACCTTCGCCTTTACTACGCATGATTATTTAATTAGTATCAGTTAAAGTTTTCAAGAAAAATAGTAATTATATGTGTTTCAGACTTGATTCAGCGGATTATATGAATTTTAGCAGTTTTGTCTAAAAGCTATTAATATATATTTTATATTCTTTAGAATCTTAGAAATAAAATAATAATATATAAGAAAAATTTATTGTGAAAACAAGCTAATGAATAATGTTAATTTTCATGGTTAAATTTTTAATAAAATAATAATTATTTTGTAATTTATTTAGCGTAAAATATATTTACAAACATTATTGATAAAATAATTACCCTGACATATTACCAACCATTACTCATATCATTTTTTAAATACCTTCTTATGAAAGCTAGATTAGTTACTCAGTTTCTATCAGTATTTTTATTTTTTTATTATTTAGTAAATGTTCTTTGGATCTGATTATGTAATAATTTTTATGTCCTATATCTGGCGAATATAGATGATTCAAATGTAACTGAGATTGAGAACTGCTACTTATTAAACTATTCTAATTGTCGACAATACATTTTTATGCTGACCCGACGTTAGCGCGCGGGACTTTAGCGCGCCGAAGTTAGCGCGCCGACGTTAGCGCGAATAAACGGTAAAGGAATAAGAAAAGAAACGAGGTATTATTGCTATAAATGCGATCTTTGCATACCATGTTTCGAAATTTACCATAATTAACTCAATTTTTTAATAAAATGTTTAAAAATACATCTTTTTTTAAAAATTTTATTTAAACATAATAACATTTAAAACAAAATTAGTGAATAAAATAAATCAACATTTTAGGTATAGTAAATATAATTTTTATTAAACTGTCAAAGGGTTATATAAGATGTAATTTTGGATAAAAAGTTATCTTAGGTAGGTTATTTTTTTTTTAATCAGCCCTCAACAATACAAAATAATATTATTTTTCGCGCTAACGTCGGCGCGCTAAGGTCCCGCGCGCTAAAGTCGGGGTTGTACTGCGCGCTAACGTCTGCGCGCTACCGTCGGCGAGCTAACGTCGGCGCACTAGAGTCTCGCGCGCTAAAGTCGGGGTGCCCATTTTTATAGTTATGATATCGCCTCGTTTTAATAATCCATAAAATAAGTTTCCAAAGTGGCTTAAGGGTTGAAACAGGTGTTTGTTTATAGGAAAATCCGTGATTTTTTTGTTTTTACTTTATTGTAAACTATTCATATCTTGTCTCCGGTTACAGTTCGCTGCAAAAATCATAAGATCCTTTTTTCACAAACAAAAATCGGCACGTATCCTTCTGTCATTCTTTGTCATATTAGGTCTGTTTATGCGGCATATCTAACTTGCTTAATTGGTCAAGGACTTGAAGATGCAAATTTTTTTAATAACTCATCTGTGGTTTGACAGGGATCATATTCAATCAAAGATTTCAAGGTGTCTTTGAAGATGGTTAGAAACTCTGAGGATGTTGCTGATTTTAATTGTCAAAACTAAAATTAGCATTAGTTTTTAGTTATCACTAGCTCGTAACTCAATCTTATAATGAAATAGTTTGATTTAATAAAAAAAAAATTCACGATTTCTTGTATATTTCTGTTTCCAAAAATTAGGTTAATAGAATTGCCACTCAACACATTGCTTCACCGTCAATTACACAAAACATCCTTGGCACATTTCATTAGCATTCATCAGAGCATTACCGCGATAAAATAGAGCCATGATCCTTTAGCAGAATTTGTAACGAGAATCCCGATCCCCGTTTGGGTCGCACCTTTCCGAATCCTTTTCGCATTAACACGAGTCACGCAGCTGCGACACTTATTCGGCAAATTCTAAATAAAATTTTAATTGAATTAATCTCGTATTGAATACACAATAAGTGACAACGTCCCCCGAGAAAAGTCCCACTCCGAAAATTTCCCGCTCCCTAATTGACATGTCCCTTTTGCGCCTATTCAAAACTTTTTAATATCTCAGTTTTAATTTTGAACTTAGCCGGTGACGTTTCAATGCGACGGTTCTCTCTCTCTCTCTCTCTCTCCCAGTTAATTCTTTGTGCGAAAAAAAAAATTTTGCTCGTTTTTGTGTCGCGGTGTCCTTTATGAATACGCGAACGAGACGAGGATGTCGCAATTTATGTTATTCTCTACAGGTTCGCTGTCATAATACGAATGTATGGCGCTCCATTACCGGTGAATAATGATACTTTTTATTTGACCGAGATGAAAAAAGATACAAATTAATGCATTATTATAAATGTCATCAGTCTTTTCGTTTAGTTTTCTGCTGTCGCTCGAGGGCCACACTTGCCGGCGACAATGTCATAAAATGTCATTTTGTTTATCGATAAAATTGTTTTGATCACTCCGTTGGTAGCGAGCTTTCGAAAGTTTTCCCATTCGCCGTAACGATTCTGCTATTTTTATGTTTTCTAGTACCATTATAGTTTTCATTGCATGCACAATAGTTCTACGTACGATACATCGAAAAAAAGAAAAAATACATCTATAAAATTTTACCGTATACTATTTTTAAACTCTAGAATATATCTATCTTCACCCAATTCAGACTATTTTTAATGCGTTTTCCATGTAATGAGATACATTTTCTTCATCCAAACTTAGACAATAAAAGCCGAAAATGGTTTTAATAATTTTAACGATGATATTTTAACCATTTTAATAATGTATATCGACGAAGTGCTTGTAGATAACTCTTAAAGTGACATTAACCGATCCGTCACGCGGCACGTAACCAACCGCGTCGTCTAAGGGTGGTCTATTTTTAAGAGAAAATAGACCCCAAGCATTTCAAGTAAAGATATTGAGTAAATCTTCATCAATGTATGGACTTTTTTTTTAATTGGGTTATTTTAAAAATATAAATAATTATTCATGATTCTAATTTGAGTCGATATTTTGATTTTTTCTACCAAACAGTATGATGCGTAAATGACACACACACCCAGCAATGTCCGCGGCACGTGTCACTAGTATACATTTCACTCGCACTTGCCACATCATACCGGATGCGAGCGAGAAAAACTTTGCGCCAGTACTACAGAAGCGAATATTGTTGTTTATTTTTTAAGAGAAATATCAAAAGCATGGGATCCCAAATAGACCAAAAAATATTTTTTTATTATTGAGATAGGTTAAATTATCGTGAAGATCTGTAAATCTATAGTTGAGCAAACAAATAATAGATAGTTACAATAATTTAATTACTCTTAATTTGATTCCGTATTTGTGTTATTCTGAGTTTCTAATAATATTTATTAAATTTTACCACTAAATATCAACCAAATTTTTAATATTAATCTATATGAAAACTGGAATGTTCTGTATGCTTACTATAGATTTTGTTTATCTTTCTATTTATTTAAATAAAAACATTACATTATGTTTTTTTCCCTAAATAAAACCAGTTAAAAAATATTAATTGTTATACAAAAATAATATTTTTTATAAATAATAACAAGCTTTGTTCCTTTAAACAAATTAAATTAGTATTTTTAATTAAAAAAATGTCATATCTAAAGTTATATAGACAAGTTTTATTTTTTTCAATAAAAAAATAATTATTATTATAAGTAAATATAATTTTTAATGACAAAATCCTCAAAACTATTTATATAAAGATGTAGAATATAAAATTGAGCAAATATGCCATATTTGTGTACTTAGAAAGCCACATGTGGTCAAAGGTTCTTACCCCTGGATTAATTATTGTAAGTAACACATAAATTTGCATATAAACGTGTAGTTTATTCCACAAATAAGCTCATATTAAATCGGTAAACTTATTTATAATAAGTTTTATAATATATTAATTTAATAAATATGATTTAGATAACTATTTCAATAATAAGTTTCTAATAAATTCTTAATGGCACATACAACTTTTATATTATGGCAGAGTATCTCATTCCGACTTCCTCCACTTGCAAGACTATAAATTTTCCCAATTTCTCACCCTACCGCCACAACCGACACCCTTTCCAAATAATAACTCCGACATCCCAGAAGACCTGTCAAGTCCAGTCACTTGACTTGGAAACAATCATTAGTCAGAAAACTTGCGAGCTAATTCCCGAAACAGAGTTATATTGGCCGCCGCAATCATAGCGCCATTGTTAAACGCGGACTTATTTATTTCATTCGGCTCTCTCTCTCTCTCTAGAAAATCGACTGATTTATGATCGTGCATAAGTATGTGGAGACGGTGAATAAAAAATGAGCATTTTTTTGGTCGTTAGATTGACGGAAAATCTATGGATAGCCGCATGACAAAAGCAGAGACGCAAAAGTAGACGATACAAACAGGAAACGGTCGTTTCCTAGGAATCAGTCGGAATTTATTGCTTCTTTTTTCAGCAGTGTCCTTGCTTCCCCCAAAGGCGTCCCTGTCCGCGATCTTCCTTGCCTTTGATTCATATCGTGGCGATATTTTTTTTGTATAAACCAAGGTCACTGGACATTCGGATATATCATATCCGTAGTGATGGTCAACATTATATTTTTAATAAAAAAATAAATAATATGCCTCAATAAATCACACGAGTTGTAGAATATTTCTATCATCAATGGTTAAAATATGTAGTGTTCGAATGAAAATTAAAAAATTCGTAATCCTCAAAAATATGCATTCATGGCGTATTATAAAAAAATCATTTTAAAAGATTTTTTATATTAAAAGCAACTAAATAGCTTCCACCAAAATTTTTGGATGATTTTTGAAACATACAGCATCAAAGATGATTTTAATTATCGTTTTACCAGGTATTTAAATACAAAGAAAAACTGTAATAACTTGTAGAGATGAAGCTTTCGCCAAAGCAAATCATGCTTTTTTGAAATACTGATAATAAATAAAATGAAAATTTTGCATATTCCAATATAAATAACATTTTCAGTATTTTTTTTCCAATGATTAGAAGCAATGTAATATATTACTACGACTTTTATGAATATGAAAAATAAACTGTTCAAAATAAAAATTAAAGAATCGTGAACTCCCAAAAGTGAAAATATCACGAATAATATATCTTAAGATTGTTTAATTAATTTTAAAAATACAGTTAGTGAGTTTTAAGTAAAACCGATATCAAACAAATTTTGAATTATTTACCAAAATCTTATTTTTTTTTTAAATTTAATGCTAATAAGCGCATTTTGCCATAGAAAAATATGTAAAAGTCTCATGTTTAATAGAATAGAATAATTTCACTAACCATTAGGATTTTTATATTTTTAAAAATTTAAAGCCTTCTTAAACCTTAATACAGTATATTTATAAATATTTGTGTATAGATTATTTGTGCTTGTATTAAATTCAAAAATTAAAAAAATAAAAGATTCAGGTAAGAAAATCTACATCTGAGCTTTCCAAAGTGTTGCGATATAAATTTGGGACCTAAACTATTCTTGAACGCATCCATAACTCACCTAAAACAAATTATTGGTGATTAATTGTAAAAGCTAAGATAATAAAAGCTTTTAAAAGAACAGAAAAAATAAATATTCCCATTGATTATTTGCTTGAAAGATACATCGATGGATTTAAAAATGTGATAAATGCTATTTAACGTCCAACTTTTACTTAAATAAATTGTCATTACTGAACTAACCTTCGTGTAACCTAATGAGAATGATTTGGTTTTTTTTTTAATAACAAACAATATTGAATGCAAGGAGTATGAAATTAATCTGTGACAGTGGTTCTGAATGTAGAAGATTTTTTATGGAAACGATCGTAAAACAAATAAAATATATCTGAAATAAGTGAGCTAATGACAAATTAAAGGCTTTGAAAATGACATTAAAAAATAGATTTTTTATTTAGGTAAGTAAAACAAAATCAGAGAATTTAGGAATGTATTTGGGTTTTAAAATGAAATAAAAATTAATTAGGATTGTCCATACTGCCACTTTCTATGATTTTTTCAGATAATCGATAGTGTGCTGTTAATAAAATTATACCAGATTTATTTTTATATTCTTCATTTTTACAAAGTTCTAGGCTCTCCGCATACAACTTAAAAATACCACTCTTATCAAAACGACCATACAAAAGTTTATTTCACTCGAACAGGTGTAAAGTGACATGGACGCAATCTACAAAATCTCCCCCGCCCATTAATACGAGGGGCTAAAAGCTTAAGCTATTACGTATATGAATGTAGATACACTAATTTTAATAATGCCCCGCTTTAAACAGAAATAATGTTTTCAGACGGGCGCGAGAAGAAACTTAAAGCTGAGAGCGAAGGGCGGGAAGGGGGGGGGAGGACGAAGGCATTCGGCCCAATTTCCCGCGGGTTGGGCCTAAGAATAAAAAAAGGGAAATGGTGGGGGAGAACGGATACGGAAATGCGAGAATGCAAATTTTCGCCGAGCCTCCATCGACGGCTCCCACCAGCCCCTCACGGTAACCCTCTCCTGTCGGGATCAAAACGGCGAAAGTAATTTTGCGCGACACGTAGATGTGTGATGTATGTACCGGGGGCTTCTCCGTGTAACTTAATTTCGGCCTTATCGCACACTTCCGGTACGTGTGTGCGTTACATCCACACCCCCCACCGCCGCGTTTTTTTGTCCCGGGCATTGTCGCGCGTTGTATCGCGTTGATTGCGTTGTACACACAATGGAGGACAATGCGGCGCAAGATGGAATACGCTTCGCGTGTCCCGTGCGAATTTTTCACGTGTCCGTTCATCTGATTTTAATACAAAAAGTCGGGGGAGCGGCGGCTGAGGGAGGGGGATGGAAATGGTAAAACACCGCGGGAACTCCAGATATAAATCATGCTGGCTGGGACTTGTTCACGCGACAAGAGTTTGAGGTCTCTGATGAAACCTGTTTGCTGAATTAATAAAAAATAAAAACAGACTTTTTTTATTTTTAATACAAAACAGGTACACCTTTTATACAGTACAATGATTATGAAAAAGACGTGTTTTCATCACCCCCTCAAGCTTCAAAAATGATATTTTTTGCTACCTATACCAAATGTAGTTGAGTGAATTCATCTATTGAACAAAACGATGCAGATCGTACTTTGTATTTTAATTAAAAATTGTCATACACTGCTGAAATTCTCTTTCTAACCATTCTTTGTCAATAGTAAATAATATTGGCAACGATCGCACACATATATGTTTTTATATCATTTTTTTTTAACAAAAATCCTCTTCATATATGTATTTATATGGAATTAATAACAACATTAAGATGTTATTAATATAATTAGTATCTAAAATATTGAGAATAAAATACAGAATATTCCTCAAGCATTTGAAAACATGAAACTAAATATAAAATAAAAAAAACTACAAAAATCCTATAAACAATGTTATTTTACTATCCCTTTATAGAGATATTAGATAATACTAGGAAAAATAAGTCGATGTTTTTTAATGTAAATTACATGCGGACCTCAGCTTTCGCACATTCGACTTTCGCACAATTCGCTATTTCGCACATT
>JAGXCT010032721.1:9033-49825 GCA_022495035.1 Philopotamus ludificatus
AGGGATCATTTACACATTTAAGGCAAATTATATTAAACGTGCATTTAAAAAAAATATTCGACGGCATGGAGAAAAATAATTCAGGTTTGGAAACAATATAATATCCGAGATTGTCCGAATATAATCGCATCGCCAATAACCGACATTAAAAAATCTACTTAAAATGCATGTTGGAAAGCTATCTGCCCTAGCATAGTTTTGGCTAATAATAATATCAAGATAATCTATAAACATGGAAATTATTAATATCCCACGTTCAATAAGAGGTGAGGGATTGGAGGATTTAGCTATCAATGAAATTGATGAATTTTTTGAAGAACGGGTTTTAAATGAAGAAGAATTATTGATATGACCATCAGAGTTCCTTCCGAAATCAGAAGCGATAACGAAAGCGACACTAAAAGTTCTGGTCCAATTTCAGCGATTACTGCTAAAACAATAAAAGATGGGTTGCAAATGGCAAGAAATATAGAAATGCGTTTCCTAAATAATGATCCAGATATGGATCGAGCTTTGAAATTTTAACGAGAAATTAAACAATGTGTTGCAAGATATGAGGAGATTTACAAGAATATCAAACAATCATGGATTACCGATTTTTTTGATTAACTACGACGGAGCATAACAGAAAATGTAATCGAAAGTAGTTATGATGATGACATTCAGCCAATAAAAAGAAGGAAGATCCCCATGATAATATCTTCTAGTGATAGTGACATTGAATAATATATTAATTCATAATGTTTCAATAATTTTTCAGTTCTATCTACCTATTTCTTTAATATTTCTAAAATATAACCTATCTTCTCTTTTTCATACATTTGTTAGTCTCGCTTAGCACGGTTTCGTTTAACACGGTGATCTAGTTGAACCTATCTTCCGTGTTAAGCGAGGGATGGGTGTATTAGACGGACCCAAATGTAATGTCGCATTTTCGGAAAGCATAGTTTCAGATTAGTTTTCTTCAGTCCTTTGACTAAAAAAGACGTGTCTGTATAAATTTGCGAAGATTTTATTTTTTAAAAGTGGACGTCTACTTGAAGTGAATGAAGCAGCCCTGAAAGAGGAGGTTGAAAAAATCTGACTCTCAGTATCGAAGAATTATCGAGCCAAGCCGGTACTTAATGGTCGTCAATTCGAAGATAGCTGAAAAAAAATGGGGAAGATTAAAGAAGAAGGCGTTTGGGTCCCCCGTGCGTTGACTGAGAGATACAAACACATGAGGCGCGGTATCTGTGAGTTACTGAAGGAGAAAGAAGTGTTGGAACCATTTCTGCATAATTTATTCACCGGACACGATAAATGGGTACACTATTCAAACACAAGAAAAAAAAATTGTTGAGCGAGGACAAATAGCAAGTTCAACCCCGAGAGCTGGATTACATCCGAAAAAGTTTGACTTTGTGTATGGTGGGACGCAAAAGGGATTAAATTATGAAATATTGAAACAAGACCAAACGGTGACATCCCAAGTGTACTCAGACCAATTAGAACGTTTACATGTTGCAGAGTTTTATAAGAAAGTCATTTTTGATTTATCTAATTGATGGCAAAAGGTCGTAGAAACTAATAGTAATTATTTTGTATAATTTAAGTTTAATAAATGATTAGAAATATGAGTTTGAGTTTCATTAAAAAAATACGATATTACATTTGGGTCCTTCTAATATATAAAATGTTAAACCGTTTGATTATTGTATACAATCAAGCTTGCCATTATTAACGATGATGTTAGCATATAAAATAGCTATTTTCGTATCAAATTGTCATTGTTTTAATCTGGGACTACATCTGGGAAGCATCGACATCCAAGAAACGTTACAGATTCACATTTGCAAATGTCAAACTGATTTTTTATAAACGTTTAGCCCACGCTTGTTTACTCTTGTGATATAATATCCATGACATTAAGAAATAAAAAAGTAATAAAAATCAGATAAGGCAGTACGGTCGAATAAACCCGAGCTTATTTGTTGGTAAACTTATCCCTGACGTATCTTGACATTGATAATCATGTTGAATGCCTACATAATGATAGACTGTCGAAAAGGTTTCAGATATTTATATGGATGAATAATAAAATAAAAAAGGAAATTCCGTTTTTTTTGCATTTTTAATTAAAAAATTGTCGATGCAGATTTGCAAAAAAGTACTTCCAGTAAACTGGAAATATTATTCTTAACTAGGACAAACCAATGGGATAATTAGAAAGTAATAAGAGTTTATCATAATTACGTTAGGCAACAGTAGCGCAGTGTTGCCAAAGTCAATTTTTTCGCTATAAATAAAAATATTTATTTATCGACAAACACCCGTGGCAGATTGTTTTCACGCACGTGTCAAAAATCTGTGATAATATACATACCTTCTTTTCCGCATTATACTTTTTTTATTATCTCACGCCGTTCGAGGTATTATCTACGCGCAATACAATTAAAGGTAGTCGAAAAAAATGACCTACACATTTTAACCGATCCGTGAAGGCGGCTAGAAAATTACCGCGTCGTCCGAATTATTTATAAAAGAAAATAGACGCTAAGCTTATGAATAATTCATCAATATCTTGACATTTTTAGAAAAAATACATTATTCTGAGAATGAAATAAGTTATTCATCATATGGTTCATAATTTGGTCGATATTTTGGATTTTTAACTAATCAATTATGACGCGTAAATGACAAGTGCCCTCGGTGATGTACTGAGCACTCGCCTCAAGTGTCAATCGCACAGTTTCACTCACACTCGGCACATCTTACCGGGTGTGAGCGAGAAAAAACATCGTACCCGTGGCAACAGAAAAAATATAAAATCAATTGAAAAACAACAAAAAAAAATTAAATCAACAATATTCACGGCCGCGATGTTTTTTCTCGCTTGCATTAGGTACGATGTGCCGATATTTATTCTTAGAATAATCCATTTTTTAAAAAAATATCATGATACTGATGAATAATTCATCAATATCTTGACTTGAAATGCTTGGGGTCTATTTTCCATTATAAATAGACCCTTCGGACAGTGCGGTTGTTTTTGACCCGCTGCAACGGATCGTTTAAAACTATAATCCGACCCGTTCACAAATTTATTTCGTATATCATCACAGTTTTCGAAATTGTCCGGAAAATCATTTTTTTAATAATGCTAAAAGTTTTAAGAAGTGTTAAAATCTGAACATTTCCTCTAGAAATAATTTTACAAATACAAACATGACTATGAACTATTTTTAATAAATATCAACAATCTTTTTTACGAGTACTTGTTCAAATATTCAAACAAATAAACACATAATTCAATATTTGAATATTCGTAATGGATATTTTAATGAAATGCATAAATATTCTTTATGTTTACCATTGATATAAATGATTTTTTTATCATTTTTCATCGCTTAATTGCCTTATTTTTTTTGTTATTTCGATTTTGTGAATACTGGAAAATAATTACCCTAGGGTGAGTTGCTCAACCATGAGCCACTTTTACCTAACGAAGGTTAAAATTTTGTAATCAGATAATTTGATATAATAAATCTCAGCACATCACAATGTTTTATTACGGTAAAATGTTAATCTAATTATTCTATCGCTACTCTATGCAATAAATATAAACTGAAGACTTATATCATCCACTATATACAATTAAAACAAGCATTTTACATATTTTATAAACAAAAATATATGAAAACTATTATTTTTGCATTCAACATTTAATGAAAACAAATGTTGACTATAATGACTCAGCGATAAATTATTATTTATAGTTTAGGAACGTATTATAGTATGTTTTAGCATGACTTGCGAATACGACGTGCTAACCAAGTATATATAGAAGAAAAATTATGGTCAATATCGTGATTTATTTGCATAGCCATTGAATGGGTTATTAAACTTTGAATTTTCAGTGCCAAATCCAAGATTAACCAAATTATGGCCGATTAGCTCTAGCGTATTTGTCGTGCAAAGGTTGATCATGTCCGCGATTAAAGTTCGCACCTGCGAAAAAACAAAATGGCGAAAGACGCTACGTGATGTAATGCGTCAGGGGCAAACAAATCATTTTCGCAATCGTCTTCCACTTTTCCGTATTTGAATCTTAAGGTCACATTTCGAATCGTCTCGCCGATACCAACAACAACAAAGACGCATTGGAAACTAAGTCACGTGCCTCACAGTATGGGGATACCCAGTCGTGAATGGGTTAGATATCAAATGGATATATGATTAAGGTGACCATACGTCCCCTTTTGAACGGGACCGTACCGTTTTCAGCTTGCCTGTCCCATTGTTTCCAGGCACAGCTTCGGGATTCCGAAATGTTCCGTTTTCAGAATGAGACTAAACCACGACAACGATTTAAAAAAAGGACTTAAAAAATAAACTTAAAGACAATTTGGCCTTGAAATAAAGTACTCTGTCTCTTTCCCTCTCCGTTCGTAATTAAATGGCAAAATTGCAAGAAACTGGCTACAATGGTTTTGACTAAGAATATATGAAACTACAGTTGTTGAGTTCTACAAAGTAAGCAAAGAATATTTGGAGCAGTGGACTATGAATTTAACTAAACTACCTAAATCGAAATAAATTAAAAGTGTAATAGATGAATTGATTGTAAAAGGATTAATTATTTTTTTACAAGACACAAAAGTATGGATGGAACACTGAAAATGATTCAAACGAAAATCGTTGCGTGGAATTGTTCAAAGATTTTACAACTATAATTTGAACTAATGCATCCATAGAAACGGTATTTTCCCTTGTGAAGAAGTTATAGACGAGCAAAAACACACAGCTGAAAGTTGCAGTTCTCAAAGCCGTGTTACTTTCAAAGAATTTTATTTTTATTTAAAATCAACGCCAAATACACTGAAGCAAATTTGTTCTTTAGAAAATATAAGACCACATAAAATATTTATTTTCACGTGTTCAGTCCTTTTTTCTTAAGCTTTTGAGCTCCAACTCTTTTTTTATAAGTTTCCTACACAAAATGTAAACAACACTTAAATCTTATTTTTTATATACAAATAAATGAGACAAATCATTTTTACAAAACATAAACATTTAATTCAACTGCAGCTTGAAGGAAATCCAATTTCCAAATCAATCAAAACATTATTGATATTTCAAAATATACCACTATTTTTACTAATAACAACGACCCAATTTTTAGATGGCTATTCACATTTTTTTTACAATTAAGTATCAAATATTAAATATGAGATAAAACTAGAAACTCTTCAGTTTTACTTGCCCCAAAAATGGTAAACACATAGAATTTGGTAACGCTGCCATACAATTGTTTTGGTGTCTTGCAAACAGTGTAGATGCAGAACGATTCTTTAGTACACCTAGGCCTCGTATAACACGGTTATGGTTCCACAAAAGCAGCGATGTAATACAAATCCATGTTATACGAGATTTGAAATTCATATAAAATTAGGGTTTGCGTTCCAAAAAAAATATCAAAGTTAGTTAATTTCATTTATTTTTTTAAATAAATAATCGAAACAATATGCATTTACGTATTTATTAAAAAAAACATTAACAACATATAATAGATCAGTCATTCAACATCGCTATCACTTACAATTCCATATGTTCGACTATTTTTCGAGATTGGTTGTGAGTTTTCATCGTCAGAGGATTCCGGGTTATTTTTGGATTTAACCTTTAAAAATTCTGTAATAAGCAATTGTCTGCTTTTAGCGTATAAATCGTTATAAGGGGCCAAAATCTGTTGTAATTCCCTCTTGAACTTCAAACTTCTTTCCGGTATAGGATCATTTTCTATAAAAAAAATGTTCTAATGTATCAGCCAATTTAAGATTAGGTTAGGTTAGGTTAAGTTATGTTAGGTTAGGTTAGGTTAGGTATAAGAACACAAAAAAATAAGAATAAATAATAATAAAATGAGAATAAATAAGGAAAAAAAAAGAATAAAAAAGAAAAAAAATAATAAAAAAATAAGAATAAATAAGAAAATATAAGAATAAATAATAATAAAATAAGAAAAAATAAGAAAATATAAGAATAAATAATAATAAAATAAGAAAAAATAAGAAAATATAAGAATAAATAATAAAATAAGAAAACAATAAGAAGAAATAAGAAGAAATAAGAAAAAATAAGAAAAATATAAGAGAAATAATAAAAAATAAGAATAAATCAGGAAAAAATAATAATGAATAATAATAAAAAAGAAAAAATAAGGAAAAATAATAATAAATAAGAAAAAATGAGAAACAATAAGAAGAAATAAGAAAAATATAAGAATAATCCCGTTTCGTCCGCTTTGAATATCTTGTCTGGTGGGTGGCCTTTATTTTTTATAATTTCGGCGAATTCTGGAATATTTTTTTTTGCAGATTCTATATCGGCCGACGCAATTTCTCCAGGAGTTTTTATATTATGTAGTAAGAATCGCTTCTTAAAATTTTCAAACCATCCCCTACTATCAGAAAATTCAACTGATAAATGAAACGAAACAAGCGAAATTGACAAGTCTCGACATGTTCAGTATGATTTGTGATGGCGCTATCCAAGGACGTACAAATCAATCATGTTAATTCTTTTTTAATTATTGTTTATTTCCGAAACCGTGTTATATAAAGCATGTTATACAAAAATACTTCACAATTATTAATGCCGTGTTATGTAAAATCGTGTTGTATAAAACCGTGTTATACGAGGCCTGGGTGTACTTATAATTTAGTTGTCATCATAATTAATTTTGTATTTTTTAAATGTTTTTCACTAAAAAATTGTATACCTTATGTATATATTAAACCTTTTAACTTAATATATGATAATCCAAAAATATGTAAATGTCCCGTTTTGGGGTGAAAAATAAATGGTCACCTTAAAATTATTTTATCTATCAAGAAATTGTATCGTTTTTTGCGAGCGTCTCAATTATCTGTTTTTTTTTTAAGTGGATCATTATTCTAGTTTTTAAACATTAATCTAGAATTAACCGCGTTCTTCGTTTATCTATCCACAATCATAATTCCTGAGTATCTTAAACGCAGACGCATTTTGCGTGGCTGATTTCACTTTCGTTTGGCAACGCATTCTTACCACTGCAGTGGAGCAACAGGTCTCTGCTTAGTACACAGTCGGCTCTCGAGGTATCAGCAGTGTCCGATGTAGGTTTCTAGGTCTCTTGCAACACACCGCCGCTTGATGATGGAATGATTTAACACGTACGAAGGTCTCATGTGGATCCGTATGGTAAAAAAAATACAAGAACTTGACCGGCAGACGTCGATGGATAGTTTCTGGTTATGACGAAAACCGTCGCAAGATGTGTTTTATTTATTCGAGGTTGCATCACGATAATTGACATTGAGTGATTTTTCTAAAAATATTGCGTTCATAGGAAAGTTTTATTTCACACGTCTATTGTGCAATAACAAATAGTATGATTCACTCGCATTCTTAGAGATGTATGCATCAGATTATATATGTTGTATCTAAAAGATTTCAAAATGAAAACATAATTCTAGAACATTCCAATGATGCTAAGTTTAAAATTATTTATTTTTATAAATTGATGAAAAAATATAATCAATCAAACTCATACTAATATAAACTGACGAAGAGTAAAATAAACAAAACCAAAAACACTCGTATAGTCCGCGATGATGTTAAATATATTTTAAATAATTATTTTCCAATTATTAACTTTATTATTAATTAATCTATAAATTATCGCGGTCACCTTGCTTAGCTAATTTACTTGCTGATTAGTCGTTGAAAGTATTTTTTAACATGTTTTAAACGATTTCGACAGTCTGAAGGTTATTCAAAAAAAAAAGTACGTGAAAATATATCCGAGTAGTGTCTGAAAAATGTATATTTTTCTTTAAATAATTCAATATTTATAGGACGACCAATTAAGTATTTATTTAAATTAAATTAATTTATGCAATAATGTGAAATTTAAGTTTTAATATCAATTTGATATTAATTTAATGCCTAACTTTACAATTATTTAGGTTTTCATTTTTTTTTACTAACGATTTTAGTGACATTTATTTTGATTTTAATTTCCACGGATACAATATTTTTATAAATAATAATAATAAAATAATCCCGGACCCCATTCAGTGTCTTACGTGATATAGAGGTTTTTCACTTTAAATTAAACATTTTACAAATCAAATTAAGCTTTTTTCATTTCAAAGTAAATCTTTTGTAAATTAAATTAAAACATTTGATGTTATGTTGAATTTATTTAACTCCAAATAAAACAGTGTAATTTTAAGTACAACAGATGCCGGCATTTTATTGAATATAAGTCACTAGTATACGTTTGACTCGCACTTGGCACATCGTACCGGATGCGAACGAAAAAAAAACATCGCGCCCGTGGCAACAGAAGCGAATACTGTTAATTTTTTTATTTTTTACATATAATACAATAAAGATTATTTATTATATTTATACTTTAGACTTTTTTTAGATACATACAATAAGTTTGTGACATGGAGGTTTTATATTAAAAGAGTTAATCGAGAAAAATACAAAAACTTGGGGTCTCCAATTGACCTCATCGGCATGACTGATTGTTTTAAGCTTTTGTTATCAAATTTATGTAGCCATATCAATCAAGACTTGTTAATTTAATTATTGTTCTTCTAGCAATTTATCAATTTCATTAAAACTTAACCCTTCAATACCTCACTGTTTAATAATAATGTCTCCAATAAAGTAACCCCCTGATTTGAATTTTGGCTGCTTAAAATCCGCTCGATAAATAAGTTTTTCTTGGCAATTTCTTCAAAGGAAAACCTGTTACAACAGCATTGGAATACTGGAGAAATAAAATATTCAGGTGTAAACCCCCAATCAATTATTTTTGCTAATTTTAGAGAATTATTTTACTACAGCTTTCACATCACTTTATCTAATCTTTTTGATCAAAATAAACAGAGGTAGGAATACAAATGTATATAAACATAATTCTCAAAAATCACACAATCATGTCTAAGTCAACAAAGTAGGATTTAAATAAATAAAAAAAAATCAGAAACCGTGTTTCAGCGAAAATTGGGAAATGCTGAGAAATGAGTGTACATAGATATATTAATTAAAATCAATAATGCAAATAAAAAATGTTGTCATTCGTTCTCATAAAAAAATATATAACATTTCTTGCCTTTTTTGATTATTGGCTGATAACATTTAATGTTATGTTCTGTCGGCTGCACTATGAATACAAACATTGAGCCGTCTTTTATTTTGGTTTTTATTGATTTTCTTATTTATATTTTTGTCATTTCCAGTTTATATCGAGTTTAGTAGTAATTATTTTTTTTTCAAATGTGTATGACCGTGATTTATGGAATGAAATTGTGGTTCACTTTGATAAAATTATTTGCGTATTTTTTATTATGATAACAATTATAAATTATGCATATAATAGGAAATATTTGCTCTCATTTTCTATCAGAACCTAAAACAATGCAATCCCTATAATTCTTTTGTTTATCAATCGCTATCAGATGTAGATTGATGTGATTTAATCGCTACTCTGGATCGACTGAATGACTATCTCTTTTTTTTATTAATCTTTCCCTGTGACTTTCAACCATTTGAATAATCAGTCTATCTACAAATTGCACATGAGTCAGTGGTTTTTAGTTTCTGTTTAGCTTATTTTCTTAGGTTCTAATAATCAATAGGTTCCAAACAATCGGTTAGAATATTTGGCCCTACTATTCTATCACCGATAGTAAAATTAATTATTTTTTAGTGAAAAATTATTAGACAAAGGGTTCGAATTTTTTGACAAATTCAACAAGTTCTTAATGACGTGGAATTAATGAATGTTGAATTATCTTCATTGCTTGTCTCATTGCTAGAATATGAATAATTCTTTCGTTTCTGAGGGATGATTTCACTTTCACTATCTTTTTCATTGCCGAACGAATTGACTTCCTTGGCCATTTTTAACAATACTGAATGAATGTGCTATCATTAATCATCTGTTAACTTTCACAATCATCACTATTAATTAATATTATCAAAAGTAATAGGGCCATCATCACTAATATGGAAATAATCATTGAATTTGAAAAAAAAAGTTTCATTAATTTTACTATATTCCATAGTTTATTATTTAATTATAAACACTATGTCAATGATTTTACTGTTCCACTATTTTTATCAAATAATTATGTATATAATGGAATAAAAAAAAATAGTTCCACAATACTAAAATAGGGTCACAGTACACAGCTTCGGATAACTTTCCGATATGAAGAAATCGACTGAATGCTCCAAAAATATTGGCATACAAAAAATATCGATAAATGCAAACATATTTCTGAGAATCAATTATGCATAACTATAAATTTAAATAAAAAAAATGTTGGGTTTCTCTACATTTCGCAACCCTTCTCAATACTTAGAAGCAATAATATTTCGTAAAATTTAGGTGTGTCCTATTAAAATCGGCGCATAAACTTATTCCGTCTTTGGGCCTTAACTGATGGCCTTCAGAGCAGCCTACCAAACTAACTTGGGCCAACAGGTATGGCGTTCAGAGTGAAAATGGTTAAAAATTAAGGCCAAAATACAAGCCGTGCAAATCAAAAGATGAGTGTATATTCTTTCAGTCTAAAAATAATAAATTTATAAAAATAATTTTTATCTTCTTCATTAAAAAATAATATATAAATATTTATCGTAATTTAGCACAACAATTGCATCATATTGAACTCTTGTTATGTTTGATACCATTTTGCGCATTATCACCTCGTGTTTTGGTAATAATGTGGCGCGATGTTTGATGACATCCATGGGGGTTGTCACAGCATGCCTGTTGTTCAAGATAGCAAGAGCAAAAATAAATTTGACAATCGTGACCCGCCGTGGTCAATCGTTTTGCTTTGCTGGTGACCATGTGCGATAACACCGAGATTAACCCGTATTTTTTTGGAAAAGACCAAGATAATTGTATTTAATTGAACGAATCCGAATGTTTTATCTGATGATTCAGGGGTGATGATAAACATTGACCCGAATGCCGAAAAATAACCTCTGTGTTTATTATTATATATTTTTGGATAAGCACATGCGCTGAAAATTTGTAACAATGTTGGAAATTTTGCACATTTGGATGTGTTCCAACGTGGAAGAATTTGCACGATTCGGCACAAAGAACATTTTCAAGGACTTTTCTTAGAAAATATGATGCACCGTGACTCACGCCCGCGGTTTTCCCCAAGTAAATATTTATCATTTGATCAATGATCCTAAAATGGGATAACGTAATTGAATTGAACTATTTTTTTTAATATAGATAAACAGATGAGACATTATCTAAATATGTAAAAAAATAAATATAAATAAGAAAAGTATTGATTTAATTTTTTAAGACGACGCAGACGATAGTCTATTGTCTTCCCGGGCATATTTTGCTAAGGTTAACACAAAATTAAAACAATACGCCATTGTCTAAACAATACATTATACATACTAGTTAAAAGGTCAATAATTGATTTTAGTATCGATTCATGAATTTTTGTAACTTGAAAAATATTTATATCTCCGAACAATGTTTAATTAAAAATATTTACATCATTCAGTCCATTGTTGTAAACATATTACAGAGTCAAGGATGAAACGACGTTACAACAGTATGTATCTCATGATCAGGCTTATCAAAAATGGCATGATCAACTACATGCAATGTTTACTTAACTGTACAAAAACATGTTTGCCAATTATTTTGTTAGGAAAATATTATTAAAAGCTAAACGCAGTTGTAACACGATGGTGCGAAAGGTCTGCAAATATATTAGAGAGCTTATTCATTCCTGAATTTTGACATTATCTGAACATAGTAAAGACTCTTGGGAAAAATAATAATAAATAATAATAAAGATTAGGTTAGGTTAGGTTAGGTTAGGTATAAGAACACAAAAAAAATAAGAATGAAAAAGAAAAAAATAATGATAAATAAGAAAAAATAAGAAAAAATAAGAAAAAAATAAGAATAAATAATAATAAAATAAGAAAATATAAGAATAAATAATAATAAAAAATAAGAATCAATAAGAAGAAACAAGAAAAAAAATAATAATAAATAATAAAATAAAAAAATAAGAATTAATAAGAAGAAATAGAAAAATATAAGAATAAATAATAATAAAATAAGAAAACAATAATAAAAAAAGAAAAATAAGAATAAATAAGAAAAAATGAGAATAAATGAGAAAAATATAAGAATAAATAATAATAAAATAATATTAAATGAATGAAAATATAAGGAAACAATCAAGGGTCTGAAGTGTTAACTAAAAAAAATGTTTTAAAAAAGTCTAACTCGTTGTAAAATTGCAGCCGATCAAACGCGTAGTGTCGGCTGGCGTGGTGTTACCGCGCGCCCCGGACTATACACAAATACGCTTTTGACGTGGAATCCACGTCCCCCGTAGGCAATGTGTTAATAATCGTTCGTTCTGTACGTCATCACTATTAATTAATGTTATCAAACGTAAAAAAGCCATCGTCACTAATATGGAAATAATCATTGAATTTGAAAACAAAATTTTCATTATTTTATTATAAACACTATGTCACTGATTTTACTGTTCCACTATTTTTATCAAATAATTATGTATATAATGGAATAAAAAAAAATAGTTCCACAATACAAAAATAGGGTCACATATTAGAGAGCTTATTCATCCCTGGGTACGACATTATCTGAACATAGTTTTATTATGAACAATGTTTTATTAACATCGATATCTGACATTGAACTTTATCTTTCATATATGGCACAGAATAAAATATGACGATCAAAAATTGCTGCCGATAAAGTTGCAATATAATGGCGGCATAGTTCATATTTTAATAAATTATTATTACATCATATAAAAAAGATTAGAGCAGGTTTTAAAAAATAAGAAGGCGATATATGGTTTTGTGCCATAGCCCAATAAAGGTTAACGGAAACGTGATACAAATATTGTTTTACCGGACAAACCGTTAGCGCCATAATGGTACACATGTGTACCATCGGTCATTAATAGTTGGCAATGCTGCAACGCCGTTTGTATCAGCGGCCATGGAAATGTTAACTGGTAATTAGAAGAATAGCGATAGCATTCAAATTTCTGCAGTCCTATAGTTTACATCAGGGATCTCAACCTGTGACGTGGGCATGGGCGCCCCGTTCATATTGCCATATTGTGCGGCGCACACAGGCACTGAGAGAGTATGTGCGCTGAGAAGCGTCAATTGGGGAAAAATTGAAAAAGATTAAATGTCAATTCATGAAACAATCTTAAAATCGAAAAAAAATCCAGATTCTTTTTCATTAAATGATTATTTTATTCTATTGTATAGTTAATTAAAAATTAAAGTTCTGCACACAGGCGCCGGACACTATCGGCGCGCCACTGGACGTGGGGACATTCGAGATTGCAAAAAAGAGTGACGGGTGCAAATCGGATTTAAAAAAAATAAATAATAATATTATGTGCTCTATTATAACATTTTGTAAAATATATTTTATATATCATACTATTAAATATAGATAATAAAAGTCGAAATAGTGCGATCTTTGACACTTCATTTTCTAATTTCTTACAGCTCCGTCCATATGGCCAAATTGTGCGGCGCACACAGACGCTGGAAAATTAGAAGCGCAAGAAGGAAAAATTTCTAAATATAAAATGATAATTTATTAAAACGATTTACATTTCTTAAATCAACTTTAAGTAATATATAAGTGATTGCCCGTAGTTCGTCTTCTCAAGCACAACAGACGTACATGATCTATAATTGAGTTGAAGAATTAGTAAGTTGAGATCTGATTTTCGATGTAATAATATTTTTATAGTGGAAAATAAAGATTGGCACAAATATATGGAACACAAACACCATTTTTAAAAAAAATATATACTTTTTATGATCAAATAAATTCTAAATATCTTCATCCGTATCGTGAGATTTTAATATGGTGTCATTTTAGAATCTCTGCTTCAATTTTCAATGTTTTTTTTAAGAAGTTCTAATATAGATTTAGAAGTTTCATAATGTTTAAGAGATTTTTTGGTCAAATTATTTGTCCAACTTGTATCAACTTGTTGAAACGTTTGTCTTTTGAAAATATGTTTTTTTTATCATTTCAAATGATACTTTGCCTTTACTTAATGATTTTATATATGTACACAAGATAAGTTCAGCCTGGGGAGATTCGTCCTTTTCTTCAAGGATTTGCTCGAATTTTGGTAATTATTTTAACAATATTAAAGTATCCAGAATTTTTCCAGCTCGCTGAAGATAGAGATTTATGGAAAGAAAACAAAGATCAAGAGATACATCTGAAAACGGACAAGGCACCCGAAAAAGAAGACTAATTTCTAAGATCCTATTAAACATAATGTTATTATCAGTTACTAAGAAAACGTCATTAATAATAATATAATAATTTTAACGTTAAATTTAACGTTTATATAAAATTTAGTATAACCTTCCCGTCACGGTGGCTCGAATATAACCGAGTCGTTCGAATGGGGTATATTTTTAATGAAAAATAAACCCCATTCGAACTGAATTCTTCCTTCAATTTTTTGGATTGTTTAACTAATCAATTTGACGCGTAAATGATGTAGGCGATGTCCCGCCGCAGACTTACGACCGCCGACTATTACCGACCTAGTTCTCGTGGCACGTGTCACTAGTACGTCTCACTCGCAATTTCGCAATTGCGGACAATAAGGTCAATGATTATTTATAATATTCATTGTTCAGACTTTGTCATGTAGGATTTATATATTCAATATATACCCCATCGGCACGGCTAGGTTAACGTTTCAAACATTCCATATATTTCTCTCCTACGATTACTGAAGAGAAGTGGGCGAATATCGATGATATGACAAATATTGGTACAGAAAAAATCGTATATACTAATGAGTAATCGTAAGGCTTCCTATTAGGCGCCAAATTACTATAGATGGCTACAACGAGCCCACGATGCAAGAACTTTTGACCACACCTCATACAAGAAATAAATTATTTCATTGATTATATAATAGTTGACTTTCGTGATTGATTAATACTTTCTTGGACATATCTTAATCGATTTTTTATTAGTGAATTAATTATATCAGATCGTTCATTTAAACTATTGTTTTTATTAAATGGCTTACAATGTGTGATTTCTATAATGGATACTAAATTTAATTTCTTCAACGTTAAAGTAATATTATTAAATCATTGAGCAATATTTTTCATGACAATTCCATTATATTTTGTCATCATTTTATTCGGCTAAACAAATAAACATATAAAAAAATGAAATTTGAAATTTTCCCTATTGGCTGTTAAAAGTCATTGTAATTTAGTGTTAGCATCCAGTTATAAAATATCTTAAAGACACGTGAAATTGTCGAGTTATGCAAACAAGCCAAATCTGAGAAAATATTTCAAAACATTGTGGGAGTATTTTTTTTCCCGAAACGTATTAAGTGCTAATCATTTTCCGCGTTCCTATCGACATTTTGGACGTGGCCTTCGATAATATGTAATAATGATTATATAATTATTGCACTGACAACCATGGCATTGCAGTATTTTCAAAAATAACATAGTGTGTATGACAACCGTCATTTATATTTGTTGACGTGTATAAATCAACACGTCAACAAATGATGAGTGTAACCAGATTGTCTATATAATTTAATTTGGTAAAGATTTAATTATATCAAATACTTATACTAAACGAATATTAATAAAATATTTATTTTTAATCAATAATAATGTTTTTATACTTAAATTAAAATTTCTTTTATTCATAAATTGCAGTATATTTTTTTATTTGTTTCAAACAGCAAATGAAAATTTGAAAGTAAAATGAAATTAAGTTTCACAATTTGTATTAATGTTCTTTATTATTAAAAACACTTTAATAAAAAAAATATACGATCCATTGACAACATAAACCAATATTAAGAAATTATTTTTGAATAAAATTCAGATCAATGGATCTTTGGATCAGTGGATATTTTTTATGAAAGGTAAAATGACAATTTAGCGCAGACAAACATTAACGTCGTCATTTTGGCACAGAAAGAGTAAAAATAATAAAATTGTTATTTATTATTTTTACACAGGTTTTATTTTTATTTTCGAAGCTGCGAAGATACTGTAATACAGGTTTTTTACTCCAAATACACCCTATTAAACGCACCCTTTTTGGAAATCAAATACACGCTTTTGCAAAACAAATACACCCGTTTGAAAATCAAATACACCTTTTTACAAATCAAATTGACCCATTTTTGAATGAAATGTCTATCGAAAAGGGCGTATTTGACATAAAAAACCTGTATCCAAGAATTTATTTTTATGCTATGCACAATTCAATTTTGAGACCCCCCCTTAAAATATTTTCACTACACTATAATATGGATTATATGCGCAATGTTTTGTATACATAATTAATTCATCTAAAAAAAAACAGAGAGAAAGAAAGAAAAACACCTTTAATTTTTATTGCCATATTTCTTTTATAAGCTTCTCGAAGATCGATATTAGCGATCTCTGTTATAAATATTTTTTTTTTTAGAAAACTCAGGGCCAACCAGGTATCGATCCAATAAATGAACTAGGATCATATTAAGTCATTTTGTTATTTAAAAAAAATAAAATAAATAAAACGTTTTGAGAACTGAACTCTGAGACCCCTGAATTAATAAGAAATCCGCCACTGAACACTTATACTTGAACATTATATTTTAAAGGATTAAATAGGCATTTTAAATCTAATAGTGGAGAGAAGAAAACGTTTTAGAATTAAACTAAAAAATGAATATTTATCCTCTGATCCACAATTTCGGTATCAATAAAGCTGTATTAATTATAAATATTATAATAGCCGTTGGGGTCGTAAAAATAATAGTAATAAAAAAAATTCATGGAACTTGATTTTTTTAATTTTTTTTAAAATTTATATTTGAATGTTTTAATATTCAAATAATAATATATAAATATTAATATTCATATATTATTGAGTTGCCGAAAGGTCGATTGCATTATATTTCTTTCGAAAAATCTATAATTTCTTTCGAAAAACGACTCGAGATATTATACAAGAGTTAAACATACCAGAATTCTAACACTTTTATTTAAATAATCTTATATCTTTAATAAAAATGTTTTTTTTTTATAATTTTCTAATTGTCTCATTTTGCTTATTTACAATGATTTTTTATTTGGGTAAAAGTAATTCTAAAAAGTCTTTAATTATTTATCGATTTTAATAGTGTCCTTATCAACGTCCTCAGTTGTACTAGTTCTTTTCCGATTCTTCGATGTACTGCTAGAAAAGAATTTCATAGTTTTATTCATCTTCTGGAAAATAAATTAGTCGTAAGGAACTGCAAACTATGTCCGGCGAATACGGAGGCAAATATCTATTATATTCGCAAGGAAAAATCAGAAAAACACGAGTCAATAATAAAGTAAGTATTTATAATATTCTGTCACGGCGTATTTATTATTTCTGTCACGGCGACTACAAAACAAACCGCGTCGTCCGAAAGGGGTCTATTTAGAATGAAAAATAGACCATTTCAACGAAATTTTCAGCAATATCTTGAATATTTTTTTTTTTTAAAATTGATTATTTTAAGAATAAAAAAAGCTATACTTGATACGCTTCAAAATTTAGTTGATATTTTGGATTTTTCTACTAATCAATATGACGCGTAATTGACACGCACACCCGGCGATATCCCGCCGCAGACTGAGGACACGCCGCCGCTAGACCGACCGCCAAATTCTCGCAGTACGTGTCACTAGTATACGTTTCACTCGCATTTGGCACATCATACCGGATGCGAACGAGAATAAATATCGCTCCCGTGGCAATAGAAGCGAATATTCTTGTTTTATATATTTTTTTGCAACTCCGGACAATAAAAGTAAATAATTATTTATATTGATAATTAAAAAATTGTTAGAGAAAAACGAAATAGAAAATACTTTGGTGATTTGGATAGACAATAAATAATAACCAAAAAAGGATTGCCTATCGACAGATCTAATGTACGAGAAGAGTCTAGAACACATTATAAGAGTAAAAGGTTGCTAAAATAAATATAAAAGGATCTTATTTGCATGATTCGCCAGATTATTTAGATTCAATCAAGAACGTATCCCCTCGTTTGCATATATTTGTTAGTTTTGCTTTACACGGTTACGATTAACACGGTGATCTAGTAGAATACATCTTTATTTCATGTTTTTTGTTAGTAAATTGAATAAATGAAAAATAAAAAATAGATAGAATATTTTGCAATGCATATTTTCTAATGTATTTTTAAACAATGAACAGAATGATCTAAGATACATAGTAATAAGATGAATCGACTCTATATACTCGATACTAAACATGTTTTGGCACGTGCCACCATTGTCTACGCATCATGTTATTAATAAGAGTACGTAGAGCGGATCTCCACATGACTACCACATCGCATGACCACCATTACCCAGATAATTTAATATGTATATTACTGAAACTGTACGATATCAACAATAACATAAATAAAAACAACGCGCTCAACCTTCATAAAATGAAAATGTATTTGAACGTTTTGATATTATTTACGACGACATACAATACGTATGCGGAAAATTTCACGATAAATTATTCGTAGAGGATATCGAGTTCAAAGTTTTATGCATAACTTACGATCGATCAAATGTCGTATTACACAATCGGATAATAAAACATAATAACGCCGTGTTTATTAGGAAAATTGCAATTTTCCAACATTGTCCTTGCTTCGCGGTCAATATATGGAAAATTTATGTACGTTAGATTGGTTTTCTTCCGATGATATTTAATATAATGAAATGCCAAGGATTATTAACGCATAATTAGATGATATTAAGAGCTTATCTGAGATGATTTTATGTCCTTTTACATCGAACGACATAAAAATCATGTTTATTCAATTAATTATGAATAAATCAGTGCAAAATTTCGTATATCATTGATACCTTGGAATTATTTGTAATTTAAATTTGCATGTCATAAGTTCATGTTTATTTTTTCGTTATTGAATTTGCACTCATTGTGAGCTAACTGCGACGTTTGATATCAATGTTAGATATATATTTTTAATTGTTTTATCAGGTAGAAATTATTGAAACAAAAGTCACCATGAGATATTCAAGATCACTGATATTATTATGTATATACAATTGTCATGCAATTATTTTATGATTGTTAATGCATGGTCGTATTTATTCGTTTGAAATTTATTTTTAAAAATGGCAACATTGATATGACATCTATTCGGGATGGGTAATTTGACCTATAGTTCAGAAACTGGTTGTTTTAGAAAACCTGATTAGAATTAACATAATAACGTTGTTTAATACCGGATTCGCTAGTATAATCATTATTTTTTTTATATAATTAATTAATATATCATCGCTAGTTTGAGAGATCCAAGGGATGCAATGCAAAGTTTCTAAAACAAAATTAAGTAATATTGGGTATAGCGAAAAGAAATGACCGTTTTTTTAGTACAAAGGATTTTTTTTTACAGAAATATTACAAATGAATTATTTGTTTAAATAATTTCTATTATTGTTTATAATGTCTCTCCACAATTTAGGCAATTTTTCAATGCCTCTTTTATAAAAACCTGACTCCTTCGATTTAAAAAAGGTATTTAAGTGATTTCGGACTTGGTTTTCTGAATTAAAATTTTTGTTGCAAAGCGAATGCTCCATAATTTGAAATAAGTGGTAATCTGATGGAGCAATATCAGGAGAGTAGGGAGGATGAGGCAATAGTTCAAAGTTAAGCACTTTTATTTTATCTTGAATGATCTTTGCTGCGTGCGGTCTCGCGTTGTCACGTTGTAAAATCTGCCGTTGATTATTTACTAACATTGACCGTCTTTTTTATCAATTCTTCCTTTAATCTGTTTAATTGCAAACAGTATACCTCTGTTGTAACTGTTTTTCCAGGTTTTAGTAATTCATAATGAATCACTCCCGAACGCTTGTTTTAGTTCGTGTCAATCGATTTTTTAATTTGTTCGAGATTAAATTGCATTGCGGACATTCCTGACACATCAAGCGACTGTTGATATTAAAAGAACGTCGATTCAATAACGAAAATGTGAGTACAAACTCAGATACCTCAGATAGAGATATTTTCAGAAAAAACTTTATGCCATAAAATATATTTTTCATTATTGTTTTTCTCTTGCGCTATCTTACATGGATCTGAAAATGTGATTTCGTAGTTCAGATGAAGCGAAGACTAACAAATCAAGCCGGCATGGTTCATACGACGTCAAAACCCATTGTATTCCATTTTCCAAGACGTTTAACTGTGATGTAGACCGTGGAGATGCTAGGATCTGACTCATCCAATGCGTCATTATTACATTTTTAGGGTGTCTCTTAACCCCTAGACTGCGGAGATCTTTCTAGTGTGTAGCTTGCTACAAATAACGATATAACTGTCAAAGGGTTACATATCTATAGACATCTACTTACTGTTAAAACAATGATAACTTTGACGTGTCTTCGTACAAAAATAGTATATCGACGTTACTTTGTCTTGAAAAGTGAAACTTTACTAAATAGTAAAAAAATGATCTAAAATGTTAATAATTCTTATACTAATATATGTAGAACCATAATTAAGATGTTTTTACATTTTTCATACATTTAGGTTCTAAAAAATTGACCGTTGTATTTTATCTTGTCCCAATACGGCTTGAGACGAAAAGAATGAATTCTTCTCATTGACGATAGATACTTGTTCGTGTTCTTCCGTTTGTCATTGTTATCTTGGCAAATAAACGTTTTAAATGTTGCGCTACATTTTGAGATGCATGCTTCTGCGTTAATGCTTCGACAAGATGTCTTGAAATTTCAAGGGCCGTCCATAAATGGCATCTGTTTGCTCTAAGATCTGCCCCATAAATTTGCTCTTTGTTGCCTCGGTGATACTCAAGCCCTGATCAATACAACAAGTCCTCGAATTGCACGATTAATTGGTTCTAAAGGTTTTCGCCTAAACAAAAAATATGTTTTAATTTCAAATTGTCCTTTAGCTCTTTTCCTTTTTTTCATAAATTAAAGTGTAGCATGCAATATCATTATTCACTGCTTTTGTAACTTTCGCAGGTCGTTCAGGGTCAGGGTTTTGAGCTTCGAGACCAGCTAATCCATCCCGGATCATATTTAAATAATCATCTTCGCAAATAAATACCTATCTTCGCAGTTTCAAATTGCTTTGGTTTTTCAATTAATTCCTCTTCTTCTGAAAAAAAAATATAAAATCTATCAATACATCATTTCCGCTGAATTCAAATTCAAAATAACAAAATCATCTTCCTCTAGATTTTTATTTAGCTCTTTGGTCATTACAACAAGATCTTGAATAATTACGGTCAACTTTTTCAGTTGGTGTACTACTCTCCTCAAACAATCTTGGGATGAGCTTATTTCATACGTTACTCATGGTAGATATTGTGACTTCATTCCAGGCATCACCAATATTTTGAACAGCTTTATCAATGTTGTACTCTTTCCAAAATTGGGTTATCGATTTTTTGTTCTTTCTGTTCATCAACAGTCTAATTGCTTGCCTAAATGTATTTCGTAAGTCGAAGACTGACTTTATTATTCAAACAGTACTGTAGAAAAAAATATGACGCGTTATTATAATATATATATTTTTGGTACCCCTAATAGGGTAGTTCCGGATGTGTGATGCAGTGCACTTCTTCCCCTCGCACATTGCATCGCCGCATCCGTTCGCCAACTCGATTACGATTCAGGTAGAGTCAACCTGGCGACGGGGGAAGCAGATAGACGCAACAGATAGAGTGAGATAGAGACGTTCGCGTTCCGGTTTGGAGGTTCTCTCCCCAAGTCACGTCGCCACAATATAAACTGTTTTGTGTTTCTCATGGCTTATTTAAATTCAGACGATTCCGTGGAATCATTACGGCGTCTCTCTACTTAATCATTTTTCTCTGTCCGCTTTTTTTGCGTATTTTTCGTCTGTGCGAAAGAATCTCGAGAGATATCTCTCCAGATCTCTCTTTCTACGTAGCTCGCTGGCTGATTAGCCGCTTTTTAAAATGCATTCATAATTCCGCCGCATGACTCGGTCCGTTCTCGTCAAATCATCATGGTCGTGTCGTCTGCGCATATGATGATGGCGCATGCGCGTGTGGGTTTTTGATTTGGATTTATTGCGCTATAACGGTGGCTCGTTTTGGTCGGATCAAGAATGCAATACGCGCACAAAAACGCAGATCTACCATTTTTTTTCGTCGATCATTGTGCGGGTTCAAGTTCGAATCGCGGACGAACGTGGATGCAATTGCCGCAATTAAATTATAATGCATGTTGGATTTTGTTCTTCGGCTCCTTGCGGTAATTTACTTATCCACGAAGACATCTTAAGGTAGACCAGTTGTTAAGTGCTGGACGAAGTCGAATAAGAGATATATCTATCGTATATTTTATTTAATTATTAGGTTGAGTCGTAAATAATTTGTTTTTAAAAAATATATTAACACTCAAGGACCCGGTCCCGCGTTAGTGCGGAAATTTTCGTAAACGGTAAACACCCGCTCCCGCACTAACGCGGGTTCACCCGAAACGTGCTATCTAATGCGCTACAAAAGGCTTTCTTTTAAAGTTTTACAACTGGACACAGTTTCATTCATTGTAATTTATTCAAGTATTTATTTATAGTTGAAAACTGTCCTTGAAATAATAGATTATTTGGATCGAAAACTTTCAGTATTTACACATCGACTGAAACGAATTAAGGTTTTTGTTTATCCATTCAACAAAATAACTTTTTTGAAATATTTATGTGGCACAACCCGTCACATCCTTTATTACAAAGCTAAAATTACCTACATACTACATAAAGATATCTATTTGTTTTTTATTGTCTAAAATACTCATCAATCATTTTCACAGCTCGAACATTTTATTTCTTATCTAAATATTCTAATAATCTAATATAAGTTTACTATACGTATAATACTTCTCTTTTGGCCAAATTATCTCCAAAACGAAAAAAGTTATTAAGCATTTTTTACAGAGCCGCGCAAAATGTAAGTGTAAGTTTCGCCTGAAAATAGCGGGTGCTTGAGTGTTAATCTATTATGTATTCACCACTGTTCAAAATAACCTTCTCTCATCTTATTGGGAACTTATCGATTCCCTCCTCATAAAATTTGGTGGGCTTGGACTGAAAGAAAGTATCGAGGGCCTGATTGACTTGCTGATCATTAATGAACGTTTTTCGATTCAAAAAATTCTGTTAGGAACAGAAAAGGTGATATATCTGGGTAGTAGGGTAGATATTTTGAACTCTCAAAGCATCACATGACGAATATGCATTTTTAATAACACCACTGTAACGTTCACCACACTATATAGTTGTCGAATGACTGACAGGCCACTTATCTAACTAGTGAAAACAAAAATCCCCTTGTCGGGGTGACTCACTGCGAGTAAATCCAAACAATAGAAACTGTCTTTCCGAATCGGAAGTTATTTATGACTCAACATAATAAATCCTAATATTAATTTAAGTTGTCTCTAGTTCGCATAAAAATAAAACGATGACATATCGTTGTTCAGCAGTGAAAGGGTTAAATAATTAAAATTGTTGCTCTATATTCTGCAGAGCCATGATTGGCATTCGATTCTCATTATTTTCTATATCGATTCCATCATGTATATAATAACAGGAAACACTTATTTTGCAGTATTCTGATTTCTCTTCATGTTGATCTTGTCGTTACCATTACGGTTAAGTAGTTCTTGTGATTTTGGGTTATGCTGATGAACTAGGGCGTCTATGTCTTTCAATAGATATTTAAAGCACACACATTTCTGATATTAAATATGATCATATGAATATCTTTAACCCTTTGCATATAAATGCGACGAACATTTTAATTCAATACAATTATCGAATTTAACAATTTACAACGACGATGAATTATAATTAATACAATCCTCAAGTTTGTGAGCTATCGATTGATGCAATCTCAATTTATATTTGTCTATGGATATTGAAGTTGTGATGAAATAACAAAATGTTCCAATATTGGAACATTAGCCAAAAATGGGTAAAAACACCTAAAATATGCTGAATAAAAATATTACACCACAGCTGTGAATTTGTCGTTGCAAAAACGCGACTCCGACATTGACCCACATTCCTATGACTATGATTTTAAATAATTATTTTTTTCTATAATTTCTGGTTTTTACATTCATGGCAACATAGATAAAAATGAATCAAGGACATTGTCAGACTTGCACAAAATAATTTAATTAGTGGAGTTTGTTCTTAGTATTGCTTCTATTAAATCACTACTCATACAAGTTTTTAAATCAGCTTTAATCGGTAGAAAATAAATGCTTTAGAGATAGTTAGGTCGGTCCACTTTTAGTCGAATCTATGAGTTACTATCATTATTTTATTTTTTTACAAATTTATTAAAAGAGATCTTCATTAGGAAAATGACTAAAAAGCGTCTCTAAGGTTTGATCTGATATCCGATTAAAAAATACATTTTGATTTAGACATAACACGATAATAGAGTTTCAAATGTTGTTTAAAAAAATCACTTACTTTTGATCTACCAATCTCCGGTAGACCTAAAATGAGTGGCGATATAAGGGTAGATGTTGAGGCAGATCCGAAATTTATAGCACAGGAACTAACATAGGTACTCAATACATCAATTTACACGCATTTAAAAGAATTAAGAAAGGTGTCAACTTGCCGAATATGGGTACCTCATAAATTGTCAGAAGTAAACCTTGTACCGCCCATTTCAATATGCCAATCATTAATGATTAGAGAATATAATTAATTATTTTTAAATCGTGTTGTCGTTGGGGATGTGAAGTGTGTTCTTGACGTCAACACAAAACGCAAGAGACACTGTTTGAGGGCCAATCAACCCCCAAATCCTACCCCTAGAACAGAATTAGACCCTAAGAAGATTAATTATGCATTTGATGAGATATAAAGGGCGTGATTCATTATAAACTATTTATAATTACGAGTTTTTTAAATCCTTGCAACATTTTTTAAGCTGAAAACAATATAAATCAACAATGGATATTAAAAACGACCTAGATTTATTGATTGATTCAAAGGTCGTTTTTTTTTTAATTGGATATCAAAAAACTAATTAATAGATGGAAAATGATTGTAGAATCAGATAAATATTATAACGTTTTTAACCATTTTTTCAACCCGAATAACAAAAGTCGCAAAAACCTGTAACAATCTGATATTATGACTTGCACGCTTCCAAAAACACGTTTATTACGACTCCGTAAATGCGAAAAAACGATGTCGAGCCGCACTCGACATATGAGTGCAAAGGGTTAACGAACTCTACCACATGTAGTACAGTTAAAATGCATTATTTATGAAGAGTATGATTCGTAACTCTCCATATATACGACATGGCCGATTTTAATCTGTGTATTTGTCGTGGGAGATGTTATTTTTTAGATAGAAAATGATTAAAAATTAAAGAATTCTTCTTCAGATCGCTAAGACTTTTTATTTTTTATCAAACTTATTTGTTCTGGATCCACTGGTATATTTAGATAGTTTATCAAAAGTGAGTTTGTTTTTTTTATTAGTCATCAAATTGCGACAGGTGCAAAACGCCGGTATCCCTCCGACCCAACCCTTCGTTCCGCTCGTAACAGTTGGACACAGTATCTTCAATCGACACCTGTCTGCCCCTCATCCTGAGAACATTTTTTGCCGGGCATGACGTCGTCGTAAAGAACCTGCGGCACAGTTTATTTAACCGTTATGCAGTGAAAGGGAATGCGTCTCTCTATGTGGGCCGCGCATGGCCGTCTTCCGCTCGCGGGGAGCCCACCAGGGGCGGCCAACCAGCGCAGCGGCCGCTCGCCGGAGCGCGAATCTGCCTTTTTGGCAAATCCGGTGAATCAACCGTCGAATAAAAACCAGACGCTGACGTAATCGAGCCCAGACTGTTCGATGTCAGACGATGTTCGACATTGCGCTCGATGGGGGTAAACGTCTTTATCGGCTCAAAGATCGTTCATCTCGCGAATAAAAATTTAATAAAACGAATTAAATATTTTATAAACGCCAGATTGATTATTTCGCGTCATGGTCCATCGGAAAATATTCCGCGAAGGTCACCGGATCGTCTCTAGATTGCTCGCGAGAATTCCACGAGTTATGTACAATTTGAGCTGTCATGCCGAAATTTATTATACGCGGGTTCTAAAGGCTCGCCGTAACCGACGATGATGATGATCAGGGTCAGTTAAAAAAAATAAAATGGCACTCGTTTACCTTAGAAAATCCCAAGAAATGACTTCCATCAACTTGTCACTTATTTTTATACAAAATGTACGTTGGATAAATTCGCGTGTGATTAATTCTATCTAAATAAATTCAATGCTATTAATAATATCGTTTGATTCATAATTAGTATTCCTCTGCTGTTATTAGATTATTGGTGTAATGGCACTCGACAACGTCCATTGTTATCGACTGTAATTGCTCCTAAATAAATAGTATCCGATCATAATAAGGAGTTCCTCAAAGTATTTATAAATATGCCCGAATTGAAAATATTTTACCTTCATTTTATATATCATTCATTCAAGGAAAATTTATAATTCTAGCTTGGCTATATATCGACATACCGCATCTATAGGGTTACGAAACTTGTTTTAGGTAGTAAAAATATAATTTCAACATTTGGATGCTACGTATTTTGCGGAGATCAGATGAATTATTCGAAAGTAATGAACTTAAACCGAAATGTTTTCCTTCCAACAATTTTCTTAAAATTTCTCAAAAAAAAGCATTGATTAACTAATGTAAGAATGCTAAACCCGGTCTCTTTTATTAACTAATCAATAAGCCGGAAGATTAGATTCCTTACAATTATACATTGCATTGCCCTAGGTTGATTGCCTCGATTA
Organism: Philopotamus ludificatus; assembly: GCA_022495035.1. NCBI lineage: Eukaryota > Metazoa > Arthropoda > Insecta > Trichoptera > Philopotamidae > Philopotamus > Philopotamus ludificatus. The sequence goes on from JAGXCT010032721.1 coordinate 36,067, forward strand.
ATTAGTATTGGGTCCAACATGCAATCACATAAGGTATTACTGCACGATTAACTGCTTTTTAATACTTTTCCAATCAATCCCAGAATTAAAAAAAATACTAAATCAAATACAGGCGGACCTCGACTTTCGCACATGATTGGTTCCTGAAAATGTGTGCGAAGTTAAATGTTCCAAAGTAGCGGGATGTAAAAAAAAACACCAAAAATTGTACTAAGTACATATTAAATAAAAATTATATTCTCTTAATAAACTTGTTAAGGGTTAGTTGTATTTTGCTAACTTTTTCTTCATAGAGAGTGTCTCTGTAACCAGCAGTACTATTATGGATCACACCATTTGACTTGAGATATAAGTGTTCTCCACATCACATCTTTCATAAAATGACTCGTGATGCGTAAAAGCTTCGTTTATGGTTTTATTGTTAAGGTCTTGATGATTTCTTCTGGTTCTCACTTCAATTTGCATACTATTTTCGTTCTGTCGGTCCATTAGAAATTCATTGAATATGGGTCAGAATGATTCAATCATCTCATTAACACTTTCACTGTTGCTTAGAAGGTTTATGACCAGGGGCAACTGATTCGTCTTTTGATAAGAATGTACGATTAAGCATTTTCTTTCCAAAATAAACCAGTCTCATCTACATTGAATATTTGACTAGAGGTATATTCTCCATCTTCAATAATTTTGGACAATGACGAAATTAAGCCTTTTGCAGCATCTTCATCCGCATCAGCTGATTCTCCAATGAATTAAATATTGTGTAAAGAATACCTTGTTTTATAATTTGAAAACCAGCCGTTACTTGCATGAAACACTGTGTTAAAATCTTCGTTTAGTTTATCTTTCCAATCTTTATGCAAACTAAGAGCCTTAGCTTAAATCATTGAAGTACTCAGAGGGATGTTTTTTTGATTTTGATTTCTTATCCAATAACACAAAGATTTCTCCATTTCATCCATCATTATTATGCCGTGCCTTTTGGAAACAATTTTTAAAAAAACGATTTTTCAAAAATGTGCGAAATAGCGAATTGCATATTTCTTGACTAATTAAATGTTCGTAAATAAATCTAGTAGAACTCTATTCCAGTGTATCAAAATAGGGCTTCCATCCATGTGTATGTATCTAAATTCCTCTTTCAAAGTCTCAAAATCTTCTTTCTTTTACATGTACAGTCAACCCTCCTATAGCGCCGAGATAGGAACCACGTTATAAAAACTCGCCCTCTAAGACACTGGTATCCATACAAACTTTGGTGCATCTTGGTGATATTGGTGATTCACTTGCTATAACATCATCATATTTTTTTCTAAAAACATTAGATCAGAGGTAGCTAACCTAGACACGTACCGCAATTTAGCACGTATTTCAGAGTATCATGTCTTTTTCTAATGATAACTCATGTGACTATTAATAGCATAGTTGCAATTATTTGAATAAATAAATCCGACAGTCTTTATCTCAGTCTCAGTTTTTTTTGGCACGTGCACGTAAAAGGTCCACGGATCTAGAGCATTATCGAACTATGGATGGAGATGCTCTGATATTTTTTTATATATTTTTCTAATTACATAATCGAACAAAATCAGCGTCTTCCAAATGTATCTCTTCGATCATATTTTGATTTTTTAAATTACGGCATATGCGAATTGTCTTGTTTTAGACGAAGTTTGAGAGGCTCCGTCCTAATGAATGCCATGACTCGATAGTAAAAATATTTTTCAGTGCAATTATAAGCGTGATGTCATTATCGGAGTACGATTATATTATGAGCTGGCTCAACGGACATAACCGCCACTTGTGCCATTCATCCTGAAACACATGTGCGACATGTAGCGTGAATCACGAATGTCTCGAAACGACGGCCGAATTGTGAATTAGTTGCGGGTCGCCTTGTGTATTAAGAAAATGTATTGAAATGTTATATTTACGCGAATATACACGAGCCAAGTCGTAAAAAATCATGGCGTGTTTACTCGTCCTCCATATGTCTGATCGATTAAAATCTGTAATAAAATGGTATTTACATTTGAAAAAAAAAGCGCGCGAAAATGTCTTGATTGAAAAATGTAAAAAAAAAATCAATCAATCATAAATAACCATTGCGAAATCGTGAGAATCGCGGAATGTCGCATATCTATATCGATATCGAATTGTGTCGATATAAAAATTATCTTATCATTTCTAAAAATATTAGACGATTTTATAATGGAGAGATTAGTATCGAGCGTTAAAACTTATTTGCCGGCGACACGCGATCCATTGATTGAAAATGGCGTGCCGTTTCGTTGTACAATAATGCGAAATAAATTATTCTTGCGCAAAAATTAACAATGCAAACAGCATTTTTAGCCGGAGCTCGGCATTTCTTGAGCAAACCTAGTGATTCATTATATAAATCGTTGGCAATGCATTTTCAGTGAGGCATTTCCGTTTGATCCAACACACTATTCAAATGCGTGATTCAATGTTTATCGTCATATGGATGATGCCATTTCTTGTATGATCCAATTTATTGATCGCCACTTTTAAAAACCGACCACATCCACCAACGGAAGTGAGAACCGCAAAAACATCAATTTAAAATGTGTTTAAACGATTTGCATACAATTACATGCATCTTCAAACGAGATTATTGCAATTTTTGATCTAACTATAATTAACAATGAATATTTCTTCAGCATCGTTTTCATTTTAGCATCACAATATATTTTTTTTAATTTATACGTTCATATCAATCTAAAATATAATTACTCTCCTTGTGTATAACTTATACCTTATAGAAAAAACCTAATCGTCTAAATTTATTGATTTTCTTTCTCTCCAAATTCATGATAATTTTTCAGTTTATTTCAATACAATCAACGAATAACACGAAATCTACAACAACGATAATTTATAATTAATATGATCATTGTATAAAAATGACATTTCCTGTTGTATGTAAATTTTGCGTTTAAAAAACCACTGCTCACTTCTACATGTTCAAACTTGGAAAATTACTGCACCAAACGCTGCTCACGTTTGTCAGCTATCGACTGATGCAATCTTAATTTATATTCGTCAATGTATATTGAAGTTGTGATAAGAAAACAAAATGTTCCAATATTGGAACACTGGAGATAAATTGGTTCATGATGCTCTAATGACCTAAATGAAAAATATTCTGAAGGAATCTTTTAAATTTTCACTTTGTGAGCATTTGCTTGCGTTGTCGTGTTGAACAATAAATCCATTTCTATTAAATAAATTCGAATATTTGATTTGATCTTTTTATTTGTTGACAATAAACATCTTCTGTAAATTTTTCTCCTAATTTTTAATGGTCATAATGGATAATATCGCTAATAAGGTGTTAATCTGGGCTTCGTTGTTGGAATTGGTGTTTGATTTTTGATCAGCTGCTGCTTTTTTCATTTCGCGTTATCATATGATATCCATTTTTTAACGTTGATGGTTACAATTCCGTATAAATAGTCAACCCTTCTATAGGGCCATTCTCTACAAAACATTCAATTTTCAAGGTCAAATGACATATTTCGTAAATATGTTTTACATTTTACCGCACAAAATAAAAGCCTTTTGGGTCATATCAAAATATAACACGCGTAAAAAACTAAAAGTAGAACAAGATCATTGAAAATATTATAATGGAAGATGTTTATTGTATTGATTTCGTTCAATTTACAAAATACGTAAAGTAGGATTCCAAAATTTGTATAGGGCGGGTTTCTATTCCATATATGGTTACTATAGAAGGGTTGACGGTACAGTGAGTTTTTCTTGCTCGACATCAACGATCTATACGTGTTGCCAAGGTGGTTTTAAAGATGCTAAGAATTTATGTGATAATTGCGTATAGTTTAACAAGGATCTGCTTCTATAATGGAGTTTAGCAATTCTTCATTGAATTTTGATGGTCGTCATCTGCTTTCTATCGATATTTATCCATGAACTTTATTAATAGCTCTTGTAGCCTTGGTTTCATTAAAGCCCTGATCGTAGAAAATCAGCATACATTGACTAAAATGTTGCTTGTTGTTTTCAAGTTTCTCCATTCATTCTTAATTATAAAAAAAAACATTTGTATAACGAAAAATACAGTCAACAAACATGATAATAAAATAAATACCTCGCAAAAATATGCACTTCGCCGTGTTTGGACTAAAACTGAATTAAAAAAACTTTGTGCAAAATAATGGATTTCTTTCCGTATAACTCAATATGTCGTTTTTTTATGTATTGAATAATTTTAATATTTAACTGTTTGCATTTCTAAGTAATTTGACGTGTACATACATTTTGTTATCTGAAATATAATTATATTGAATTCCTACCTTCGTCTTATCGCATTAGATTAAACATTTTTTTTTAAATTTTCTATTCGCATTGCTTTATGAGTATAAATATTTAATAACCACGCTATTTAATTATAGCATCACCGTGATTTCCTAGCGTGGATCGTTAAATGGCATGTGGGATTAAATCTAATTTTGTTCCATTAATTACGGCGATTTGATCTTATATAAATATTTATGAAAGTGTATCAAATTTGAAAATTATTACAGGAAACGCAAGTCGATCTCATAAAATTGATTTTTAATCATGTTTGTACAATTTTCTCACCGTACACGTATTAGAAATTATATTTTATATTTAATCTATGACAAAAAATATTTGATTACTCAAAATTTTCTTCTATAAATTCGTCATTCGTCGTTTTAATCAATAAAGCTGTTTAGTATTGAAGAAAATCATGATATATTAATATATCTTTAAATATCAATGATGTAGCTGAACACTAACCTGTCTTCCTCACTGTAAATTTAATTTGAGAAGGTCTTTTGAAGGAAAATATTTATTTTATTAATGACCCAAATTTTGAATGACCTTTCGTGATATGAAGAATTGAATAGCGTGTGTTTCTTTATTATTATCTTAATCTGAGATTGCATTCACTGAATCGATGGTCGATTTATTTGAATTTGATTCAGTTAAAAACCATTATTGGAAATACAGAAATATACCATAAGATGCTGTTGCAGAAAGCTCCATAAACGCTCTCGGTCAATGGATTGATTATTCGCTATTATGCAATGAAAAAAAAAACCTAATCCCAAATTTTGTTTGGGTGCCTAGTCCTCTATAGAGCGTGTTTCTATAGCGTCGTCCATATCTCGACGCTATAAGAGGATTGACTGCATTACAAAATGTAGCGTCTATTTTATGCATATTATTTTTTATCTGAATAAAGTTCCCAAGAAAGACATATACAGAAAACCCCCCTATAACGTACGATCCTATAACGCTCTCCCCTATAACTTTCGCGGCGGTTTTCGCGCATTGAAAAATGTCAGTAGCTCCATGTATTCGTGTAATATAATTTCATTTCATATTAATATGTATATTTTTATGAAATAAAACATATTCCCAGAATAGTTTTTATTACAGTCAACCCTCCTATAAAGTTTCCTGTAAATTGCCGTTTTCTAATATTTAAGGTCAATTTAGATATTTTGTAAATCTATAATACATTGCCGAGCGAAATAAAGGTCAATGCGATTTAGAGGAAACGCTATGGGAGGGCTGACTGTATTTAATTCATCATATGCTAACGCATTTTATAAAATTAACTAATAAAATGTCGCGTTGATTTTCCCTACGGATAAAAAGGATATCGCTCATTGCGCGAGTCGAGTCATTTGCGCTGGTTAACACGTAAAAATGTGAAAAAAAGAAAAATGTAATTGTTTGATTTACTGATTTCCTTAAAATTTAAAAATCTTAACCCCCTAGAACGTCGTACGTATCTTGACGTTATAGGGGTTTTTACTTTACACTGAGGCTTGGTAAATAAGTATTTCATTTAACAGCAAAATCACATTTTACACGTTTTTTACAGGAGAGTATCTACCGTATAAAAAAAGAGTCAAGTGGACATATTTCTAAAAATACTGCATAACTTGAATCCAATAAATAAGAGGTTTTATTGCCATGGGAGTGCAAAGGGTTTACGTTTTGAATCTAATTATGTTTTTTAATTTTGTTAGTTTTAAAAGGAATTAACGATCGTGCTTCTTAAATAAATAAATACAATATTAAACTAAACGCATCGAACATTTAAACCTTACACTGATGAACGACGTAATATCGTTATTTCTATACAAGCGCGAGACATCACAGCAACAAAAGGGTTTATTACGCACAATTCGCGTTGTGCCGTCACTGTGACCTGGTTAGCACTTTTTTGACAGTAATTGAATAAAAAAAAAATGGCCGTTCTTTCATTCAGCACCCATTCGACACCATAATCTATGGTCGATTGTGTGTTTACGTGTGCATTGTTCCGAGGAGCAAACAATCTGCAATTGATCTTTATTGTAGCGCTAACTGGCCGGTTCAACCTGCGGTTTAGATGCGCATGCGCATACGTAACCGCGCAATAATCGCATTCGATAAAAAATGCAGGTTGCCTTGCCTTTTTTTGTGTTCGCGCACAACCACTTTCTACCAGTCGGAAACTTGACACAATTCAGATGTTTTTGAATCAATTTTTGCATACGTGGTCGCGAACCGGCGGCGTATCGCCTTGGCGTGGGATCGAGACAGCCGAAACCTGCGGCGTGACGTCATCGGCGCGTCTGCGCTCCGGCCTGGCGTACAATGTGCGCGATGCGACTCGACGGTTTACCGGATCGTTCTTGATCTTGACGCCGTCGAACCGGGATCAAGGTTAAATGTGTTGCGTATATTTAACTGTGATCGCACACTCGTCTCCTCGGCTTTAATTGACCGGCGTCCGAATTAGCGATCGACGCCAATCGTCTTGACAGTGGGATTATTTAGAGAGACGACGTTTCTGCACATGATGCAAACGAAGCGCCGATGTGTGTATGTAAATATGCATGGGTAAACATTGGCGATGACGATTCGGGTATTTTAGTAACTTGGTGTTCTTGTTTTTATTTTATATTTTTGGTCTTGGCCAGCCGAGAGTTTGTACCAGAAAACAAATTAAGCGCTGATACAATGGCGACGACATCGCATTGTCGATCTGGCGGACACTGCTGATATCCCCATTTTCTAATTTTCCGGATCTCTCGATCTCAAAACAAACAAAACAAAGCGACGGAAAAAATGTTTTCCATCTTCAACAAAAAAATCGTAAGTCGAATCGAGCCGGATTATATTTGGGTATTTTTTTTTGCATGCTGATATACTTCAGTGGTTTTTATTTAAATTTTTGTTTAACCTCCATATACATATCAATTAACTATATGTACATAAATTGTGAACTGGTCCAAATTATCAGCTGAAATAATACTACGAAATATCTTATCCCATATTTTTGTATTAGAGGAACCAAAAAGAATTTGTATCTTATGAAATCCATGCTTAATTGACCTGAAGATGTAATAATTGAATGGAGTGAGGTATAGTGAATAAGGAGGATGGAATAGTACATTTTAACTCCTAAACTCTATTTTTAAAACAAAGAAGTGCAAGGCAATTACCCAAACCCTTATGGGGTTTGGGTAAGTGAAGAATACCATCAATTACTCTAATCATGTGATCGGTGATCAAATCTTGGGAAAAAAATCCTTAGCCAGTTTTGCATTTGGATATTTATTGGATCGATTAATTTTTGGTCCCTCTAATATATTACATACACACTTGGAGAAACATTTTCGTCGTCTTGTTTGGTTTTTTTTTTTAATATAAATAATATTGTGCAGTGTTTTTAGATTGTCCCATTACCTCTAAAAAAATTTCTGCTCCACATCTCTCTAATTACATATATATACACTGTGGCACAGTTTTTTACGTGTATTTGTGATTGGATTGGATTAAATAACAGTGTTTTTTTTTTTATTGTTTTCTAATGAAATTATCGAAATTTGCAGATGAACGTCCGCGTGACGACCATGGACGCGGAGCTGGAGTTCGCGATCCAGCAGACCACGACCGGCAAACAACTGTTTGACCAGGTCGTCAAGACCATCGGTCTGCGCGAGGTCTGGTTCTTCGGACTCCAATACACAGACTCCAAAGGCGACCTCACCTGGATCAAGCTCTACAAAAAGGTAAACATGACTTCGAAACGATCGCGAGTATTCATTTGGCAATATATATATGTGTCATCGCGCGATGGTTGTACCACGTCGGTGTTTAAATTTTCGAGTCTATGTCAAAGCAAATAATTAGACGCTAATTAAAAAGCGTCGAATAGCATTCCGTTGTTTGTGACAGAGTCGTTAAGGAAAATCAACTAAAAACACGTTGACAACGCACACTCGTGTGCAAACACTCTTGTGCACAATATCACAATGCTTTCCATTCTATCATTTTACTATTGTGCGTCTTCCGTCGAGGAAATTTGCTTGTTATTATAATTATTATTCTCGGGTGTAAAGAATGAATAAAATTATATTTCTCTACTATAAATTATATAAAAACTGGACACGATTTGTATGCGCATGTACGTCATGCGCCCCGCACTGAAAGTGTTAAAACAAATGATTGCTACCTCTCATTTTATACAATATCGATAATATGATAACATTTAGCTGTGCGTGATGTGATCGAGACGGAATATGTTAGAAGGGGACGGCACGAAAACAACCGGTTCCTCTTGGTAATAACAAAAAAATCAATAATCGTACATTTTTTATTATCGTTTATTATCCGCGTTTTTTTTATTAAATTGATTGGATTAACAGTTTATTGTCTAAAATTACAAAACGCATGCCAGTTTAATTATATGATCAGTTTATAGACTCGCTGATGCCGAATTCGATATTCGCTTCTTCGATTTACCACCGACGACGCTCTAACATCGCATGTCTTCGGCGTGCATGACCGTCTTTCGTGTAACACCGAACCTGAACCCCGGTCGACCTTGATAGTTTTTAATTCACGTTTTATTGAATTTTTTCGTACGTACGAATGTTGCATTGCATAAGATGAGCGCGTCGAATCCGTTTCCTGTTCGTGAAACGCGGCATCAATGTCGCATCGATCGAAAAAAATGCATCGAAACCCTCGGCGTCCGGCGATTCGCTAATTGTTGCGAATGCCGTTGCGTCACTCGTTCTAGAAACTATCGCCTCTGCAGCCTCACGACACGCCTCTGACTCACATCTACGCTATCTATTTTCATTCATGATCAGATCGCGGATATTGTGCGATGATAAAGCTGTTTTAATTCGTTTCTATTTCTGCCGTACACTTGTTTACATACGACGTCTCCGTCTAATGTGTTTGCGTATGGGCACATCAAAGAAATTATTTTTTTGCACATGACACGATTCGCTAATCCGTTATCCAAACGTCATCTCAGCTATCGCCATATACATACTCTTTCGTCTGCAGATAAGCAAATGCCGCGCTCGAATTTTATCGAACGATATCTCAAATATTGATTCTTGAATAGCTATAGAATAATTTCTCAGGCGTTTTTATCTCGCTGAACAAATGTGAGAAACGTGTATTTTTTGCGAATTCACAATCGAAATTTATTTAATCTTTAAATGTTTTTTTGATGCCAATAACAATACCATGGCAATTGTATTTTCTGCGAATTTTCACTCCGGCATATCGGGGTTAAAACGCAATTTTCTTATAATTAATTCCCTCATGATCTTTAGCCCTCTGTGAATACCCTTTGTTTGTCTCTAATTGTTGAATAACTTCAATTAACTTTAATTATGTACGACAGAAATTACTTGTGTGCGCATAATTACTACCGTCAGTCTGGTCCGTTGGAATCGCCTCGGCAATAATACATAATCGGATTATTAGATAAATACGCCTATTGATTCTGAACTTTGAACGCGTTTCAGATTATAATATTTTTATTTAAACATATTCCGTTCAGAGTTCATCTCTGTGTTTTTTTCGGTCGTATTTAATGTTTGATGTGCGTGTAAGAGAATTATTCATGGTGTAGCGATAATCGAGGTCTTATTGTAATTTTTGAGGTGCATGGTTACTGATCTTATATTGTCAAGGTGGTCTCTCGCAATGACATCAATACTCAAAGGTTCGGGTTACCGTGTTTTGCGGTCTCGAAGGCCTCAATAACTGGCGTCGTTAAAAAATGAGAATTAAAATTTGCATACGCTCACTACTAAACAGTGGTACAAAAAATTATGCAAGTAATGGTTTCGAAGTTATACGGTGGACGTTGTATGCTAATTCGCGAAGACTTTAGATAAACATTGGTCGTGGATATCGAAAAGACGATGTTTTTGCTTTGAATATCGTCGAAAGTCGTAAAAAAAAGCAATGATGCAGCAGAATACAACCAGTTTTCCACATAGCTAATATATTTCTAGAAGGTATATGAATTTGATCTGACAATGTCTCTTTGACGTTAGATAAAAACAACAAAAATATTAGAATTTTCGATTTTTACTAGGTGCGTGAAATAAATCTGCCACGGCGGTACTCCGCGAGAAAAAGATTAGCTACCGCTGAACTGGATTGGTTTAAAAATATTTCAAACACTTAACCCAGAAGCAGACGTTTAAAAAAATGCTTCATTGGAACCGTGCTAAATCAGAGTAGCCGTGCAAATGATATTGCTTTTGTTTTCTAAGCCGTGTAAATTCGAAATCGTGTGAAAATAAATTAGGTTTTAAATCAATTGTCCTCGTTTAACCCTTTGGCTTCCGAAATAACATATATCTTATAGTATCCCTAGACATTTCAAACGAACTGTAGCGCGTCCATTAACCGATCGTCCGAATGGGGTATATTTATAAAAGAAAAAAGACCCCAAGCATTTCAAGTCTTTTTAAAAAACGACGTATTATTCCAAGCATAAAAATAGTTTTTCAAGATATCCTTAATAATTTGTTCGATATTTTGTGTCTTTTAACTAATCAATATGACGCGTAAAGGACAAGCGCAGATTGAGCATTCGCCGCACGTGTCAATCGGTTCCACCAACCTTTTCACTCGCACTCGGCACATCGTACCGGATGCGAGCGAGAACAAATATCGCGTCCGTGGCGACTGCAACGAATATTACAGCCGATAAAGAACAATGATTATTTATAATATTAATTCTTTAGACGAATACAAAAATATGTGACATTTAGGAATTAAATTAAAAGAGTTATTCGAGAAAAATGGGGTCCCAAATAGACTAGGTAAATAATATTTACTATAAATTATATATATACAGTAAACCCCCCCTATAACGTCGGGATAGGTTCCACGTAATAGAGGGGGACGTTATAGGGGGAAGGTTTTTCAATTTTATTTTCTGATTTGAAATCGCAAATCAACACATTCCCATTTTTTTTTTTTTTTTTTTTTTTACATTTTTACGTGTTTACCAGCGCAAATGACTTCCTCTCGTATTTTGGCTGACTTAATCTTCCCGCAACTTGCCGGGTAGTGCAGATCAACGCGATATTTTATTAGTTAAATTTTATAAAATGCGCTAGCATTTGATAAATAAATGTAATAAAAACTATTCCGGGAATATGTTTTATTCCAACCACTAAATATAGAATTTAACATCAAAGAAATCGACACATATGGAAATAATTATTGTAGAGACCTTATTGTGAAATTAGATCATATCATTAATAAGATTAAGAGGTATGCACGTATATTTAGCATCGATTTACTCGATTATAATTCGTTCCATGGATATAAAAGTAGAAAATATTTTCTTACTGTATGTGTGAATATCCCCGGAATGCTCTGATAGTCTTCAAAAGCCGATAGCCCCTGTGCCGATGAATCACCAATTATTTTTTAGTTTTCGCCGGATGTTCAGCTGTCACGATCCGAGCTGCATTTCATGTCATTGCGCGAACGTTATAGGGGGGGGTTCGACGTTATATGAAAAAACGCCGCAAACGTTATAGGGGGGAACGTTATATGAGAGGACGTTATAGGGGGGTTTACTGTATATGTTTGCTATAGAATCCTAGGCAACCATACATAATTTTGGGATAGTGCTATTTAATTTTGCAAATTGAACAATACATCAAACATTTATTACGTTCACATATTTTAAATGATCTTGTTATATTATTAGTATAATCACACTTGCGTGATATATTTTGTTGTCAACCAAAGGGCATCGACCTTTATTTCGCGTGGCAATGTATTACATATTTACGAAATATGTAATTTGACCTTGAAAATTTACGCTCTGGAAGGCCGCACTATAAAAGGGACTATCGAACTCGTTATATAAAAACGCAGGGAGCGCTATAGGAGGATTTATTGAACAACCATATTCATGCACCACTATCTTTTTTATGCGGTAGATTTAGAAATTTGCTTGAAAATTATGTAAATTTGTTGCGCAAAGATAATAATCGCCTAAATAAATATCAATTGTTCATAAAATTCGCATAAAAATATAAAACAATACGCCATATTGATATTAAATTAAATTAAATTCACATTAATAATCGAGACATTGCTTTCGCCATCGGTGACGAAATCCATTTGTTTGCGATTTTTAACGAAATTGATGAATCGAATCAAATTAAATTTGCTGATTTTTTGTTGTTAATTTAAGTATAAAAACGCAAATATATTTTAATTTAACGTTGCTGAGATCATTGTTTAGCAATCATATGGTTAATTATTCCTTTATCTTTTATGTATATAGTTTTTTATATAACAATATTGAAACGGAATGCGTATATATCGAATGTTTTTGCAGATTTTATTAATCCGGGATTAAAATTAATGTCTAATTATTTTATCAGAATAGTTTTGATTGATGATCGTATGGTCACGTTGGTGTTGAGCGTTTTTTTTTCTAAATTGCTCTAATCCTGTTGATTGATTGTGTATTGATTAGAGATTCGTAAACGAATCGTCTCGCGTTTTAATGCCAGATGGATCCATCGTTGCAGCGCGCTATTGACATTCGCAAACGTGCAGAATCGCGGCAAAGCATCTGGGTCAGGCACGTGACTCGCAGACTCCGAGAAATCAACAACACTACCTACTAATTGTGTTTTATTTATATTATATATATATATTTTTTTTTACGAAATCGTATTGATTCCGGAATCGTGATGCACCCACATCCGGGAGAGTCTCCCAAAATACTGCGTTATCAAATGTTCTCTCCGATTTGCACACATTTTAATTTATCAATCGAACATGTGCGCAGACTCATTAATTATGCAGGCGATAGCGCTCGTGCGATTTTCTCCGCTCGGATACGTTTTCGCAATAAGTATCGGAGAATTATAATATTTACTGTGAATGTAGGCTGACTGCGGCATTCTAAGGCTTTTTTGCTCGACAGAGAATTCGCACTATTCGTGCACGCAATAACATGGACGATCACGTGCTAAATGAGTTGAATACAAGATTTAATCGAAATATATGCGGGCTGTGTACAGCCTGTTGTAATCATTTTTCGAGTCGGTGTGATTGTCCCTGGCGTATCTTGACATTGGTAGTCGTATTGGATTTTTTGCGTGTTTTTTTGTGCTAAAAACAACACCATTGTGCTGCCTTAGCCTCCGCCTTCGCAGGACTCCCTGCGACTTTCCATTCCTGAAGATCAACATATATATGAAAGGTCGAGATAAAGACAGACGCTAAATGTCATTCCAAAAATTCCTTATGACAAAAATAATTAACGACACAATAAAACATCATACGCGATTATGTTGAGCAGGTATTTAAACAATTAAGTCATTTCTATATAAGATATACACCTGTCCCTCGATTAACGCGGTAGATACGTTCCACGAAAAACCGC